>JALJEE010002570.1:0-123487 GCA_023231475.1 Seison nebaliae | reverse complement strand
TAAATTCTAACAAATCCTACGAAATCATATTATGACGATTATAAAATTATCATTTTACTTTATGAAATTTAATTGAATAAAAACAATTAATTTTTATCAATCCACTTCAATAATCTCTCTCCATTATAATCTTAATTAACGCAGGCCGACCAGCTTACACATGCATAATATTAAAACTTGTTACAATTACGATGTTCCTCCCGTAGCACATAGAATTTTTTATTCTCATTTGAATTGTTAATTTTCTTAAGAATACTAACAATTGGCTAAAACTAAGCGATGAAATTATCAGCTAAATACTTGGAAATGTTTAAAAGAACTTTTAATGAGAAAAAATGGTAGTGGAATAAATGAATTATTAGTTTACTGGTTGCTTAGAAACAATTGGAAGTATTATTTGACAATATGTCGGATTCGGACGAATTTTCTGTTAGTTAATTCTTCTATAATGATAGTTAATCATTACTTATCTCATCTATTACCAGCAAAGTCTAGATGAAGAAGAGGCCGGAGATGAGATGCATGAGGAGGAAACGAAAAAGACTGTTGAGAACGTCGTTGTTCCGTTGGATGATAAAATGGTAGGAGAGAATTTATCACTCTTAGGAAAATGTGGTAATGGAATGAATTATGCATTTCTCCGTTTGGAATTAATCAAAAAGTTTAAATTCAGTGCCAAATCTCATAAATTCTTTATTTATCTTAAGGAATTTAACTTCTGTAACAATTCTGAAAAAATTCGTCAATATTTGTTATTTGAACTTGTCCAGTAATTCTTTAACTGGGCCCGATACTGTCAACTCTCTGAATTATTTAATTCATTTATTAACATTAAATTTGGATGATAATAAAATTGAATCACTCTCCGGTTTCCAACCACTGCCGTATCTTCAAATATTCTCTTGCAAAAAGAATGTATTGACAACAATTTCAACGAAGAATATCAATGATGGATTCTCCCATCCCAGATTAACAAAATTATATCTTTCAAGTTAATTCAAATTTCGTAAATTTTTTTTTGTAATCAGTTTAAATAGATAATGAAATTGAAATCATCGAAGAATTAAGTGGTCAAGAAGTATTGGTGAATTTGTCATATTTGGATCTGTCTCATAATAAGATTCGTTCAATCGAAAAGATGAATATTCCATCACTAAAAACTTTATATTTGGTTTATGTCATGAAATACATTGTAAATTAATTCAACTTCAATTTAGGGATATAATGACTTAAGAACATTAAGGGGATTAGAAAATTTAACGGGTCTGGTAACATTCCACGCAAGAAAGAATAATTTGACAGAACTTCATTATTTGGGAGAAAATTTAACTTCTCTAATATATTTCAATATAAGGTTGAAAATATTTTAATTATTTTTCAAATTGTAATAATAAAAATTCAAGGGAGAATAATGTGGAAGAATTGAGAGATGTTAAACGACTACAAAGATTACCCAAATTAGAATCTCTTATTCTATTAGGTTTTTCATTTTGTAAATTTTAATTTTTAAAATAATTCCCATTTATTAGATAATCCAATAACTGCTGCATTGGAAGATTATAGATCGGAAGTTCTCCAATGGCTACCCACATTAAATCGATTGGATAAAGAAGCATATTCTCCAGAAGAGAAAGAAGATGCACAAGAAATTATTAAAGGACGTACTCCAGAAGATATGCCTTCGGACAGACCAGACAATCAATCCGAAATGGATTCGGAAACTTTAGGAGACAAAGATACCTTGGAAACAAAAGATGCTGAAGAAGAGGAAGAGTAAGAAATTTAAGATAAAATTGTTGATTTTTAATAAAATTTCTTTCCAAATACAATTTTGATGAAACAATCGGGAAACAATATTAAAAAGGAAGAAATTCCGATTTTTATTTTAAACAATGGACTTTCTTAGAAAAGTTTTCTCTTCGACAAATGCAAATAACTCGGCGACTAAATCTCAAGGTGGAGCTATGTCGGTTCGCAGTCATACCAGATATCATGATTTTGCCATGCGTCGAACTCTATGGAATTTCCTTGCTCATTGCCTTCACGACGTGGAAGATAGAACAAATAAGGAATCTGTTAATTTCGATCAAATGCAAGTTATTCAGAATATGTTGTTTGACGACAATTCCGATCCGGCTAGTGAAGAATTCATTGATAAACATAGGAAAAAATCGAGTTGTTATGGTTATCGAAATCATAACTGCAGATTTCTTACTTTTTTAAATCGACACAATGCAGATATAATAATTGATAGATCGAAAAATGAGAGACTTCCACCTCTAATATCATCGAATGTTGAAGAAGGTAATATCGATTTTACGGTTCGTTTTCGTAAAATGGAACAGCCTCAAATTGAAGAAGCAATAACTGAAGCCGCTTTTCATCTTGCAACTGACACCATCATCGAAATTAAACAATTCGCAAAGATTTTTGTACCTCATCTTTTATTAAAACGGTTAACGGAACCAGGTGCATTGATAGGAACGGGAGTTCTTCGAATTCGATTGAAAAATAGTGAAAAATTTTTCATAATGCCCTGTCGCTATTTTCAACATGTATCGCCGGCAAGTGTTCCAGAGGGTATATATCATATCAATCAGAGTTTTCCCATTACTGCTAACGATTTCCGATATCATGCTATAAGTTATGGTTGGAATTTTATTACACAGACGGTCGAGCCGTGTATGCAAACGGAGAAGAATATGAAGACGAATATGCCATTTAGTGCTTTCGAATTGAATGAAGATACTGTCAACAATTTGAATGCTGTCCGACCAAATAAAAATATTAACATTGACGCTTTTGAGAAAGCTTTTCTCGACATGAATGTTCCCAAAAAGCAAACGAAATAACCTATCGCCTTGTACGACTATACATTAAATTCCAATTCTTCTAAGTTTTTTCAGGTTCCTCATTCAATAAAATTTAAAATTCATTATCAAAAGCACTATTCATTATTGCTACATATTTCATTTCATTTATCAGTTATTCATTTTTTCTAAAATTATATAATACCACATCAATTCATTGTGTTAATCTCAAAATATTGTATAAATTATAATTATTTTTTGAAAATCCAACACTTTTCAACTATCAGATGGGAGATACTATAAATAATCTAAATGAACCGAAAAACTAATTTGATTAGAAATCATTATTGAACTTGTTCAATCCAATTTATTATTGAAAAAAAAGTCATGAAATTCTTTCGGAAAATATTCCCACAAAATGAAAATAATTGCGCAGCCAATTCTCGCGCTGGTTCAGAATCAGTTCGCAGTCATACCAAATACCATGATTTTGCGATGCGAAAAACTTTATGGAATTTTTTATCTCACTGTCTTCATGACGTAGATAATAGAACGAACATTAAATCAAAGAACTTTGATCAAATGCAAATTATCCAAAATATTCTGTTTGATGATGTTCGGGAAATGGAAACTTCGAAATTGTCTGTTAAAGATAATCCGATGACAACAAAAGAAGCTTGTTTTGGATATGATTCACATAGTTGTCGAGTTTTGACATTGTTGAATCGCCAGAAATGTGACATTACTATTGATCGTTCTAAATGTAAACCATTACCGCCAAAAATCAAAGGCCGTGTGGAGAATGGTAGTGCTGATTTTACCGTTCGTTTTCGAAAAATGGAAGATCCTCTTATAGAGAACGAAATTATACAAGCTGCTTATCGTTTAAGGACAAACACTTTATTGGAGGTTAAACAACATGCAAAAATTTTGGTATCGAAAATTCTCATACAACATTTAACAAAACCTGGTGCGTTAGCTGGTACTGGTGTTCTTCGAATTCGATTGAAGGGAAGCGAAAAATTTTTCATATTACCATGTCGTTACTTCCAACATGTAAGTTTAGGAGATGTTCCTCCCGAAATATTTGGCAAGAAACCTGCTAAGTCGTTAAATGCCGATGATTTACGATATCATTCAATTAGTTACGGATGGAATTTCAATACGAAAAGCATCGAACCATGTGTGCAGACACCGAAGAATCTAAAAACAACTGTACCATTTAGCAACTTCAACTTGAACGAAAAAACTACTCAAAATTTAAGTTTCGTGAGACCGAGTAGGGCGGCAAGTGTGAGAAGTTTCCAATCTCAATCACTGAGAATTCCAAGTACGCACCAAATAAAGAAGAAATAAACTTAAGTTAGTTCATTTCTTAGAGTTAGTTAGAATAAATTTGAACTTGGAAATTTTCTGACTTTGTTAACTTACCTAATTTCAACTAGTTTAATTTCATGGATTTAATTACTCATCCTTTTATTCCTGTTCTTGCTAATCATCAGGTTCGATTTCGAATGTTCTCCATTTTGAGATCTGAATATGAATTTCGAGATTTAATCAATTCTCAAATTAAGAATGTTTGCATTCATGTTAATATTTAAGGAAGTTTGATGAAAGTTTAATATAATTTTAATATATTCTTGAATAAGACAATTATCCTAAGCATACTTTCTACACTACAACTATTTCAAGCTTTCTATCATATTTATTTCTAACAATTTCTTCTCCTTTTGTAAGTCATTGTACATTCATTTTCAATCAACTTATCGGTCGGACTTATCGATCGGTCAGAATAGGTACTTATCAATCGGACTTTCTTGAAGTTATAGTTGTATAGCAGCAGTATACATATTATTAGCGTAAGTAATTTATCATTAAAACTACGATTTCAAAATATTAAACTATTATGACTGATACAATATACATATTGTACGAATATTCTTTGCCTCCTTTGCATTCTAAACAAAAATATTAGGTTTATGTTATAAATTATTATGTTGAAAATCAATCCGAAAGTTGTTGTCATCAATTTGGCAAACAGTGAACGATAGCTAGTTAAATAGATGTAGTTATTAAAATTAATTTTATTGAAGTAATCTTTGCATTTCAAATCAATCGAAAAACATATTTATTTAGAAGTATTGTTAAACTTTTTAAAACTATATGAGAACTCATTGTTCAGAAGAGAAGTAAAGTAGAAAATTGGAATCATGAATTTGTATCGAAAAGTATTTCCACAAAATGAAAATAATTCGGCTGACAAAAATCGAGGACAGCATCCTCGCTCAATTCGTAGTCACACCAGATATCATGACTTTGCTATGCGAAAAACTTTATGGAATTTTCTCTCTCATTGTCTCCATGATAGTGACAACCGAACGAATAAAGAATCGGAAATATTTGATCAAATGCAGGCAATCCAAAATATGTTATTCGACGACCATGGAGAATTGAACGAAAATGATTTGAGATTTTTTATTAAAGATTATTTCAGAATAACAAAAGCGGCATGTTTCGGATACAGTTCACACACCTGTAAAATTATGACATTACTCAATCGTCACAATTCTTCAATTGTTATAGATCGTACTCAAAATAATCGTCTGCCCCCACAAATCACATCGGTGATCGAAGAAGGTAATGCCGATTTCACTGTTCGTTTCCGTAAAATGGAAGATCCTGATATAGAAAACGAGATAATACAAGCGGCCTATCGTTTATCAACAGACACTTTATTGGAGATTAAACAATATGCGAAAATTTTTGTCCCTGATATTCTCATGCAACGATTAAGTAAACCAGCTGCATTAGCTGGAACTGGAGTTCTTCGAATCCGATTGAAAGGAAGTGAAAAGTTTTTTATATTACCATGTCGTTATTTCCAGCATGTATCTCTACGAGATGCACCACCTAACATTTTTGGGAAGAAAGTTAATGCTCCACTTAATGCCAACGATTTACGATATCATTCAATTAGTTATGGCTGGAATTATCATTCGAAAACTATTGAACCATGTGTTCAGACGGCAAAAAATATTCGGACAAATGTACCATTTAGCGATTTCCATTTGAATGAAAAGACTATTAAGAATATGAGTTTGATTAAACCGAACACCGCTATTAATATAAGGGATTTCGAAAAAGCATTTCCTTCTGAAAAGAAACCATCGCCAACTCCTAAAGCTCCCGAGAAGAAACCACTGGCTAAGACAGCTTCGAGACCTCAGCCCGGAGGCAGACGAAGGTAGTAATTGAGAAGTATCATTAAAAATGGTTAATGTGAAACATTTTTCTTTTTTATTGATCTAAAATAAATTTCACCTACAACGAAATGATGGAAATATGAGGTTGTTGAGGTGGAAATGTTGGAAGATTTTGTTAGTTAGTTTTGAAAATATTTCACCAATTAGTAGTTTGTGAAGTAGAAAGTAGTGAAAATATTTTCTGAATAATGAAGTTGTTAGAAAGTTGAAAAAAAATATTTCCTAAACTTATTCAATGTTCCTGAAGGAGAAAAAAGTTTAGAAAAATTATAAAATAAATTAGAAAAATTCTGCGACTACTGTTAGAGGTGATTGAAAAAAAAAGATCTTTGTTTTGAACGATGCACAATCTAGCGAGAAGATATGATTAAAAGGATGAAAATTATAGTATTGTTATGGGAAATATTATTGGATATAAGAATATCATTAAATAAAGTAATATCATGAAATTTAATCGGGTAGAAGTTGATTTAAGAAATACATCATGATTATAATTAAATCATTAAATTAGGTTAAATAGTTTACATGTTAACATTAAGATGAGATGTTTGTGGGAAAAATAAAATTCCCAATAAAATGTTGATCAATTTGTTTGAGAAATTGATTTGTTGTGTTTCTGAGAGTAGTGAGTGGTGATTTGGTTATGAATAATAGGGAGAAAGTTATCGAATAAATTGGAAAATAACAAATAATAATTTGGATGATGAAGGAATTATGTTGTTTTTCTGATGAGTGATGATGATGATGAATCGAAAAAAACAGTAGGAGAGAAAGAATAAAATAATTAGAAATAATTCACTGAAATAAAAGATCATTAAATTATTATTAGAATTGTAATCTTCTCATGCAACGCGAAGTATGAGAGAGATCGATTGATGGTTTGTCTCCACGAAGGAAATTTGGAGTGTGACGAAATGGAGAATTGATTAGAGATTCTTCGCGTCCTTCAACTATTCGTTCACTTTGTCGATAGCAAAAAGATGTTGGAGATACACGAGCTCCATTCATTCCTCTTCTTTCTATACTTCCATCATTATTTGCTTTACATTTATTCTCAATTTTATGTCTCCTCAACACCATATCTTCATTAATCGATTGTGCCTTTATTAATTGTGGTCGAGACGACATTCGAGCAATTGGACGACGTGCTTTAAAGTTCGTTGTCATTCCAGAAAAACATTGATTAGACAATAAAGCACGATCACGGAATGCTAAATATTCTTGACTGAAACTTGGATGATGCATTCGAAGATATGATTGTGGTTGACAATAATTTACCTAAGACAAATAATAGATTGATAGAAAAAGGAAAATTTACTAACATATCCTTTTTCATAAAATGTTTTGTATCCGCCTTTCAGAACATAAATTTCTGGATAATACAAATTAGGATAAGAAGCTCGATGTAAATCACGATCCATATGCCGAAGATCTCGTGCCCTAAAAATTTTAAAAATGAAATTGAATATTTAAAAAGTAAAAGAAAATGAAACATTTGTGGTCCACGTTCTGATGAGAATTCACAATGGAATATAATAATGAAACGATTATTGCAATTTTGACATACTTTCGGTCTTTCCATAAATAATTTCTGAAGCATTCCTGTTGTATAAACATTTACCGCATTCTATCACAAAATGATGATTAAACAAAAATAATATTTATAAAATAAACTTTAATATGTCCTCCTTCATATTCGTAGGGATATCGACAATCTATTATCACATATTCTGGTGTCAATATATTCGATTGACGATCATGACAAAATTTCATAAATTCCACCAATTGTTCTGGTGTGATGAAATAAAGACCAGGATTCTTCGATGATTCAATTGTTGGCATAAACGTTTCTAACGAATTATCTCCAATAAGATTATTCAAACTCATTGAAATTTCCACATGTCTCTCCTTTTGTTGATCGGTAGTTGGTTTACGTGAAAATCGTGATGGTATTTCTTCGTTTTCCTTATTCTCTTCTTCGATGGATGGTAAACAATTGGAATTTCCTTCCATATCATCATTTTCAAAAATGGTTTCGGGACCCCACATTCCAAATCTCGTTTTCCCATTTCTCCTCTTGGCGTTGCCAGTTGACATGTCAATTCGACAAATCTTCTTTGCCATCGTCGTATCGATCGATTCACATTTCTGGAAAGTGTCGATTAAATGATGCACATTCTCATCTTTCACCTTTTCCTCGTCATTTATTCTCTTTTCATTCTTCTGATTCTCAGTTTCATTATGAGCACGTTTGATGGAATTAGATCGTCGAAAATTATGTTGAAGAATTTCATTATCAACAACATCTTTTTTATTAGTTGGTGTTCGTTTATATCGAAATAAATGATATAAAGTATCCTGGTCAGGTGATTTGAGAATTAATGGCGATTCCATCACATTCCCTTCATATTTCGACATTATCTTCGTCCGATCAATAATCTTCCGATGACAAAAATGATGAACAATATCTCCAATATATTTCATTGATTTCACTTCATCATCCTCCAACATACTTTGACTTCTCTTTACTTCATCAAATGAATTTAAATCGTTTTTACTTCCACTATCTGGACTACAAGTTGCACTAGCAGTTGTCGTATTTTGTTGTAAATGAACTTTCATTAATTTATCATTCTTCTTATAACATCTCCCGATGGATTCACTGTTTTTATAAGGAGATGGTGAAAGTAATTGATCTTTCTTTAACTGTTGAAAACATTCTTCATCCGAATTATTTAATGACGTCGTTAACGATGAAGAAGAAGGACATGATGTTATTGATGGAAATGAAACACACGAATCCTTTGATAAAATATTCGGTAATGGTTGCTTCGATAACGTTCTTGAATTGACTCGTTTCTCAATTCTAAGAATTGGTGTTGTTGTAAGTTCTCTTGGTGATTTATCTTCAATATCGATTGCTTCACTAATAATAAATAAAATAGAAATTAATGAGGAATTTAGTTAAAAATTATATTAACTCATTTGAATTATTCATATTCTTCAAAGATTTCTTTCCTGAAGATCCTAAATATCAATATCGATCAAATAAAATTTGAATTAAAATTTTGAGTGATCAATTAAATGAAGATGATAATAACCAGGACTACCAATCAAAGTTGTGTTCGAATCGTTCGGACGTTTTCCAAATGAGAGAGTTGACGTGAATGTTGTAGGAGTAAATGTCGATGATGATCTGAAAAATATGTATGGAACGAAAATTATTTTTCCAAAATTATCCAAAAGATTCTTCTCAAAAAAAAATTCAATTTTTCAAATTGATTTTCAGCGAGAATTTGACATTCATTTGGAGAAAATACAGATTCAATTGGAAAAAGCAATCATCCAAATTCAATTTATGAAATGAGAGACACGCACCATCAATGAAAATACATATTTCGCCCATTTTAAATGAAAATAAGCTTAATAGACAGTCGGGAATTTGGGGAGTTAATTAAAAATTTCATTTACCAAATGAATTACGAAGTAAAAACGTTGAAGAAAAATTAAAACAAACTTCTTATAATATTTCCTGAAATATATGCTTTTCCTGATATCTTTATTCATATGGAAAATTTGATAATTATTCATTCTTTTCGATTTTCCCATAATTTTTTTAGTAAACAAAAAAAAAATTTTCGATTATTTTTTTTTCTTCTTAAAACAATTTTCGAATGTTGTATAAAAAAAAGAAAGACGAGTCAATGGTATTCTCATTTACAAATATCTCGTTTTTTATATACTATCCAATTCAAGATCCTCACATCTCTTATCCACTTTATTACTTAATTAATTTCCTCACATCAATTTAGTTGATTCGTTAAGAAAAACAAGTGAAACCAAGAGACATATCCACTTCCAATTAGTATCAATTAATTGATTAGAGAATGGATTGTGACGATTCGTTAATATCCCTCACAAATCGGATACAACGTAACTGATTTTTATAGATTAGACACTAAAATTATTCATTTGTCACTCACGAACAACTGACGAGTAATCGTTGTCGATATATTCTCATAATTTACTTCAGAAAAAAAAGTCTCACCAGATAAACTCTCCCACGACAAATTCATTGTTTACTTATTGTTTTAGTCTCAATTGAACGGTTGCTAATCTGCTACTTTTCTTCTACTACGAAAATAAAAGAATAAAATTGAGAAAAAAAACTTACCACAATCGACATTGATGTGAGACTATCTCATACACAATAGCCGTTATTCTCATCTATATATATTGTAGCAAATGTCATTTCCTTTTATTTCAAAGTCGAATCACACTATTAGTATTTGTTGGAATTCGATGATATCTTATCTTTCTTTCGGAAGTGGTCCAAAAAAACTTCTTGAAATGACTAATATTTTCATTAAAACTACATTGTTCGGCATGTGGAAATATTTTCGTGAGATGGATTTGTACATACTAACAAATAAGTTAATAAATAAATTTGTAAGAGAAACAACTGTAAAAATGAGACGGATATGTCTGCATGTGATTTTTGTGAGATGGAAATAATTTGAAAAATAACGGTTTTACAGAACGCGCACATCTTCACAATAGAGAATACGTAGCATTGTAGTGATTACGTGGAAAATAATCTCTGTATGAAACGTGGAAGTAACGAATTATTTGACAGTGTGTGCGAAGGAAAAACCGTTAGGAAATTTATTGATGACGTCTAATAATTAGAGTCATACTCATGTAGAGATGGGTGGTTGCCATGGCAACAAAACTAACGTTATCATTTGCGCTTCGTAACTAATAGTTGATCTTGTGTTGTTGTTGAAAGGATACGTCAGCGTTTGCTTAAGATGACGACGCTTTAATATTTCATTGAATGGACGTCTACCATCTTTAGACCACGTCAGCTTCGTAATAGGCATTTGTTGTTTAGACAAAAGGAAATCGTTCCCGTTATTTCCGGTGAATAAGAAGGCGAAAAGAAATATCTAATACAAAGAAGTAGAAGAATGAAATGGATACATCAACATTTAATTTAATGAGAATTGACTGATGAAAGGAAAAGAGATTTTATCTGTCAATAGTTTATGTGAATTTATATGAAAGGAAATTTGTAGATATATTTGATTATAAGAAGAAATGACAACGCTTTAATCGTTTGTTTGCGCACAAAATTGTACGAAAAGAAAATAAATGTGTTAAAAGAAGAATGTTGGAAATTTCAGCACGTCATTGGAAACAGACGTGAAGGTGTTAGATGTTTGCGTTGAAGAGACACCTAATTCTTCGCTATATCAATTTTCTACTTCTACAATAAGAATTTCTTATATAAAACTTAGAAAAAATAATGATAAGATTAAGATGAAAGTATAGAGTTCAAGTGTTTCCAAACGGTAGGATCATAGGTAGCTTAGATCTTAGAAGAATCGATTTTCATCTTTGGTAAGTGGACGTTTATAAGAAACATATAAATATACTAATATTTCATCGTTCGCCTTGTCTTCATTCGAATCAACTGATCATATTTCAGCTTTGAAAGGCAGATGGAAAAAATGGAAAATATAAATTAAATTACTTTTATCTGAATTGACAATCTGCAATGAAAGATGACTTTTTGTGGTGGTATACATAAAGAATGAAAGGTGCTTATTAGCATCCAACTGTTGACAACGGGGAATTTATGGCAGTATGTTGCATTCTAATCAATTAATGCACGGGTAGCGTCTCCACCTTCCCTAATTTCAATGAATAGCGACAAAGACAGCTTACACTAGTGGAGAAATCGGTGGACTTATGAATATAATAGAATAATTCGCTTCTTTTCATTTGAAGTCGCGATTTGAAGGGAGGAAAATAGCAGAATTGAAATATTCATCCAATTTACATTAATTATGCACAGCATCATTGATTACTTCACGATATTTATACAATATTCATCATTCCAACAAATATGTATATGTACGCCATGAATTTCTTAAATTAACAAATCGACATTAAATCTTTCAACAGTTTTCTACCAATTTCCCCTAAGACGAAAAGTTAACAAAAGTTTTTTGTGTGAAAACGTTTTTTTTATTTGAATTATCCACTTCGTTTCCACTCGATATCTATCCATCTCTCTATATTGTTATCCATTCAAATAAGAAATTCAAATATGGAAGAGAAGTAGTGAAAAATATTGTTGTTAAAGGAAAACAAAATTTTGCGCTAAGTCTTTTCGTCACGATATTTATTAAAAGAAACCTAAACCATTGATTATTTAAGAAATTAATTGATTACCTTAAGGGAAGATAGAATCTCTTATTATTTTAAATCGTCGCAAATGGATTCGGCTTTAGATGATACTTCGAAGATTAATTCAAATGAGGGCACTAGTAAAGTAAATTTTGCTAATCGGGATGGTACAAGAAGTAGATCAGGAAGTAAAAAACAAAGTGATTTAGAAAGTGGAAAAAAAACTGGTAGTAAACATAAAGAATTGCAGAGTAAACAGAGTATAAGAACTAAAGTAGGTACAAATCCTCATGTGGTTATGATGGAAATAAAGTTCGTACGTTTAATCAAATCAAACATTTGATAAAATTTGATAATTGGATTGGATTGAGATGAGATTAATATTAACATTTTCAATTCACAACATATAGTCAATTGAATAAAGACATTGTTCGAGTGAATGTCATAATTGATGAGTTGAAAGAGAAATATAAAGGACGAACGCCAGTGCACGTATACCAAGATCTCCAATTGAAATATACGGAATTGGAGAATGTGTGTCGATCGTTGGAACGCGATTATAATAAACTTTATGTGAATATAGTGTTAATATTCCTTTTATAACGATTTTACTTAAATAATATCTTAATTCACATTTAATATGTCAACAAAAAAACAACAAAAACACTAATAATAACAACAATTACTTCATTCGAATTCCATAATACGATTATGATTATTCTTTGGAAATGGAAAATTATCGATAATGGATAGTCAAAATTTAAAGCCATCGCAAGATGAAGTTGCCAAACAACGACGTGAAAACTTTGAAAAAAAGGAAGCATTCGGAAGAGCGAATTTAACACCTCGGTAATAGATTTTTCTTCAAATATCCCAATCTTATACTAGGAATACTAATTGAATAATTCTGTTTATTTAAGACCCGATTGGAATGCATGTGGAGATTGGCTAGATTGTGGAAAGACAGCATGGTCTATTGCTATTAATGGGAGAACCAGTCAAGAAATTATTGACATTCTTCTATCACAATTTTTTAGAGAAGATGCGATTGATGAACCGGAATACCTTAAAACTTATGTTGGTAGAATAAAGATATTTCTACTGATTTTAATTCAACAAAATTCTCATTTACCGTTTTCTTTTTTAAAACAGCAACCGGTGAAGAAGACGCCGGCACATCTTCAAACGTTATTCGAAACCGTTGAAAATGAACATTTGAGTATTAGAGATGTTTATTTAATTATAGAAGATATTTGGGAATTGAGATCGAACACAATAACTCCACAAAAAGTTTAGTGAACATAAGAAGAAGAATTTATATAAAGATTGAGGGAATTTCTAGATGAATTTAGATGCATTCATTCATGAATATTATAATACAGTCATTCCGAATAAAGATGAAAGAATTAGACGCTTATATAACGTCCATCATACTATTATGAAAAATCCTCAAAATAGTACGTTGACTGAATTCCTACAGATTTATACATTCAAAGTCATTTTTCTATTATTAGAAAAAACAAAAAAAAAACAAAAACTAATTATTTATTTTCAGATTAACGAATCAATGCATACATCGGAAGAGAAAGTATTTAAGAAACTGAAAAAATTAATAGCTGAATTGACAAATTTCAATCCTGAAGAAACAGTTACACATCCGCTATCTTAGCACCATCATTATTTTGAAGTCCTCTTCAATTCTCATTTTTGTCTTTCAGTCTCTTCTTCAATTCGATTTGCTTTCTATATACTATACTAATTCGTCTTGTTTTCTTCTTCCTTTTATGTTATGAAAAGAATTCGACTTTCATGGAAGAATTTAGAACTGAATTAGAAACAGTTTTCTATCAACGTCCAACTGAAATGATTGATGAATTAATAAATTTCATTACCGATCGATATAAAATAATTCAACAATTCGATATAATCAAAAGAATCAAGAACGGTCTTAAACGAGTTTGATCTTTGTTCGTCGATTATAAATGCATTAATCTAATAATTACAATCCATCAATCTTTAATTTAACTGTCAACAAACTAAATTTTCTTTGATATAATTCTTATATAATAGGATAATTTAGGAGAATATGGACCATTTGTTGCATTGCTTAGGAGACAAAGGAATAGATCGATTGAAATATACCTCGAACATCTCCTAAAGAAACAACAGGGAAAGTTGAATTTAATTGAAATTAACTTATTTAATCTCACAAATTATTTAACTTTATTTAATTTCTTCAGTACGATATCTGGTGAAGATTTCATGAGTAGATGTAAAATGATGGATCCATTTATTACTGACGAGGAGCTGATGAATCAGAAAACGTGGCTATTTGCGCGCAACCGTCGCAAATTTAATAAGCAGAGGAGACTGTTGAAATTGAAGAAGTTTAAAAAGGTAGTTATGACGTATCCATTAGATTTTCATCCGCCGAATACAAATCCATATTATGATATATAATCAAATATTTGACTGATGGGAAGCTTCGTACATTATCACGAATATATTAATTTGAATGGAACAGATCGTTCTTATATCAAAATAAAATGTCGTTTTCAAAAAATCAGTTCTATTTGTTACATGTTCTGGTGAGGAATTCTATTGGAATCTTAATTAGTTTAACGATAATTTAAAGGTGAAAATTAAAGAGCGCGGCAAAAAACCGTACATCAATTTAGATGTGTTGAACTAAAAGTGGATTTTTCGAAGATTTTCCGTACATCAAAGCTGACGAAGCGCAAAACGAATTTGTGGGGAAAAAGTTCTTATTCTCATCTAATTTTAATGGTATTAAGCATTGTGGTGGAATTAAAATAACGGCTTTAAAACGTAATATTAATGAAGAAAAAAGTGGATTAAATAAAAATTCATATTATAATTAATTATAATAATATTAATTGGGAAATAATTCAGTTGATCAAAATTAGAATTAAATATCAAAATTAAAGAAAAGTTGTAAGTTGAATTTTAAGCTTTTCTATCATTTCATATTGATATGAGATAATGTGTTAAGTCATTCACGTTAGTAATGAGCAGAAAACGACCAATGAAAGATGTTGTAACGGCATCGTCAACGGAAGCTATTGAGGATGAAATAGTTCCACAACCGATTCGAATTATCAAACAATTATTGGAAGAGCAACATATTATTGATTATTCACCAGGAGTGATCGGTCAATTACTCGATTATACATCGACATTCATCACCGATATAGCAAGACATTCTCGTCGAATATCTGATTATCGGAATAGTTGTGAGAATACGAAGAATAAGAATTCGAATCGATCATCGAATGAAGAAATTATTAATGTTGCCATTCAATTGAGAGCAGATCAGTTGGAGATGAATGAAACGAATCCTTCCATGAAAACGAAAACTTTAACATCATTAAAATATAATCGACATCAACAACCGATACAATCATTAGTCAATATGAATCATCGATTACCATCATTTACCACATTACAACTATATCCAAAATTTACATTAAAAGATGAATTAGAAGAGAAAGATTCTCATGTCAATATTCCTCTAAAAACCACGACCAACATCATCCCTCCTACTCAAAAGACGAGTAACACGGGAAATAGTAATTATGGTCAATCTAGTGCAAAAGATGACGAAATTTTCGATGCCGAATTGAATAGTGAATCATAGTGACCAACTCTCATTTTAATTCACATATCATATAATTGAGGGAATCAATTTAAACTATTATCTTTTTAACGATGAAGAATGGAACTATTTTAATTCCTGTTCAAAAAATTATTTTAAATCGAATTTAAATTAAATTATTTCTTATTTTTTTGTAAATTTTATTTTATTTTTTTTCAATTTATATAGAACATGTTATTTTCATCAATTCGTCGAAATATTTTTAAAAAGAAATTTCTTTCTTACGAGAATGTTGTTCCACTTCTAAATAAAAATCTTATATGGAAAGATGATAATTTTGTTGTTTTCGAAAAATCGGAGAATATTCAAATAAAATGTTGAAAATTTAAAATTTTGAAATCTCTAAAAAATTTTTTTGATTTCAGTTCCCAATTTTAGTTATTTGTCGAAGAAGGCGGTTAATGTGAAAGAAGGAAAAGTAGAAGAGGATGTACATAATAAAATTTTTCTTCAAAATAAAATGAGTGAAATTCGAGATTCATTACAATGGAGAGAAATCTATCCAATTTTTGCACCTGATAAGTTTCAATATTTTTCTTCATAATTTTCTTCTTTTATCCAAATAGTTTTTCCGAAGGAATTGTCATTTATACAAACAACTCTGATTATTGGAATAAATATAAACGTTTAATGGAAAGAGATTATCGGACGAAATTTACTCCTTATCAGAATTATATGTTTCTCATTCTTTTTCCATTTTTCTTATTTCTGAAATTTCTTCAAAAAGAGTTGTCACTGAAGGAATAAATGAGGAGTCGATTAGTAATTGGATCGGAGAAAAAATCTTCTTTCAAACTAGATATAATTATCAAAATAGAAAATTTATAGTTAGAAATTAAAATTCATCAATTAACATTTCATCTTTCTTCGTCATTATCAGAGTCAAATTATTGAGAAAGTTCATACAACAAAATCGAAAAGAAAACAAAAAATTATTTTATCTTCATACATTAAATGGAAAACATTAGATGTCAATCGTGATTTGAATGTTTCATTAATTCACTTAAAAACTTCGTCATCTATTTGGAATTCAATTCAACTTTATTTCGCCCACAATCAATTGATGCCAATTATTGGAGATAAATTTTATTCACATCTCGTCAATCGACAAGAGAATAACGAAACTTCTCCAAGGAAAATTCAATTCAATGATCGTTTTAATGACTCAGTTAATTCAATTAAAAAATTCTAACTAATATTATCCAAACTTTTTATCAAATTTTTAGAGATCGTCTAAAATTTTAAAGAAATTGTGTAGTAATAATAATTATTTGATGTTATATTGTTTCGGTTTAAGTTTAAGGAAAGACACGAACGAATCCATTAGAGGCACAATTGAACCTTTTCAAAATTTTCATTTTCTCAAACATTTGGAAACGTCCTCTTTCTCAACAGACTTAATGGAACGATTTGATTTGAAAATTCCAATCATCTCACTCGATTTGTCAAATAAATAAATTGAAAATCATTATTATTTCTTTCAAACATTATAATAAATTCTTCAAAAAAAAATTTATATTTTTCTTCTACAACATTAATATTTGAGTAGCTGATGTGTACTAATTGGTTCCAATGGTGCCGGAGGTGGAATTTCATTTAATTTCCTCGAATAATATGAATTAGCAATGAACGGTCGAATTAACCAGTCGAAGACACTATATAATTTCGTCATTTCAATTCCACAATCCATCGGTGTTCTCAAATAATCTACATTTTCATCATTATGAAATTCCTTGAAGGGAAAGAAATTTAAAAAAGTAGTTGAAAAAAAAATCGAATTAATTTCTAACTCGTTCTAATTTGTCGATGTTGAATTCTTTAATATGTGGCATCCACGAATGAAGATAAACTTTCAATCTATTTTAAAAATTATTAAATATAAAATTGAAGAATGAAACTAACAGAATATAAGGATCCAAATTTCTAATACTTCCATAAGTATGACGATATGTTCCTTCCCACATATATCGAACGATTTCATTTAATAAGAATCGTTCAGGTCTAAAATGATTGTTGTTGTTGTTATTATTATTATTTTGAAATATAATTAAAATAAGAAATATATTAATATATTATAATTAAAATAACAAACCCGACTAAAGCGAATGATTCTCCTTTCGTTTCTGGATGATCGAGAGCATAATCAATCATATCACAAACATTTCGTATGAAGATCGGTTGTTTAACTGTATCCATTCCCAATTTGTATAGAGGCAGATCATTGTGAACTCGTCTCCAATGTGTCTGACAATAATATCGAATGAAATGATCATCATCTCCGAATATATCTGCCGGTTTGAAAATGGTAGCATCGGGAAATTTGTCCTTTACCAATATTTCTCCTTTTTTCTGTTTAATTTAAAAAATTGATTTGTTAAAAAATTGATTTTTTTGTTTAATAAAAAAGAGAAAAAAACTTTCGAAATTAAATAATTGGATCCGCGAGAACGATAATATTGGTAGATTGCTCGTTGCGGTTTGAGTGATGCATTCAAATGTGAGAAGTGAATTAATCGATCGACATTCGCTTCTCTCGCTAATTGTGCAATGCGACCAGCACCAAATTCATTGACTGAAGTAAAACCGAAATTTCTCGTTTCCCATTCACGACCAATAAGATTGATACAAACATTCGAATATTTCATTGCATAATAAATACTTTCTTCATCTTCCAAATGAAACGGCTTTAAATGACGATCGAATTGACTAATTTGAGAAAAAAAGAGAAAATACTGACGAGAAATATGATTTGACCCAAATCACTTGGTGGTCGTAAATTGCGAACATCTTCTGGATTTCCACGATATGGAATTATCACTTGTGTTCCCTTTTTCACTGGATTTATTTAAATTAATAATAATTTAAATATTTAAATTAATAATAACATAATCGACTGACGATATATTTTCCAGCAAATCCAGTCGCACCAAAAACGGTAGCGACACGACCATTAAATGATGATCTTCCACCTTCACCACTTTCATATGAAGCTAAATTGGTGAAGGATGCTGATGGGGAAAATAATGATGGAACATTTCTTACTACAAAATTAAAATAAAAATATCTTTTCTCTCCAATTGAAAATTTAACCGAGTGATTTGTGAAATGTTTTCAAAGAAACCATAGCCATCTTCCCTACAAGAAAATTGCTGAATTAGATTTATTTTATGATAATCGAAATTTAATAAAAATAAAAGCCTTTAATAAATAAATTTAAACAACGCCTTTTAATCAAATTCAATTTTTATCGATTATCATTCAAATGAAGATAAAAATGAAAAAAGATGGAAATGTATTTGAATACTTGACCACGAATATTTTGGCTCATCTCCAATACGAAAGTTTGGAGATAATTCTGTTTTTAAAAATGTTAAAATTATTATTTTTTATAATCCATCTTTCGTCTTGTGTTTATCGTCATAAGGAACCGATAAACATAAAGAAACTGTTGAATGAGGATAAATATGAAGTAGATTTATATATGGAAAAACTTGAATTAACACCTAACGATTTATTGTTACTTGGATTGGATCGATCTGATTGTCGATGTGATTTCCACTCTACACAATGTGATGCTAATTGTTGTTGTGACGAGACGTGCACAAAAGATGATTTTGCCGTTTTTTCCGAGTGTCGAACGAATTATATGACATCATACAAATTTATGTGTTATGAAAAACGAATAAAATTCGCTTTGAATGGCGAAGCATATTTGGAGACAACAAAACAATCATTATTTTCCATATTATGCGTCTCTCGTTCAAATATTCGAACTAAACCGGTGAAATATGTTCAGTTTGATTCACATAATCGTTTATCCGTTCCACAACGATATGAATATTCTGTAATTAATCTTAAGGATTTGGGTAGTACATCGACTCATTTTCTGAGACATCGAATTACTTATCGTTCAAACGATCCCATCATTCTAAGAAGTGGAAAATATATAAAATATTTCAAAATTCCTCGTCAATCAGGAAGTAATTGTTTGTTGAATGCCGTCGTCAAATATCGTCGAAATATGGTTACAAGTTGTAATAAAAAGAAACAATTATTTCCATGTAGAAATACGAAATTAGAACCAGATTTCAAAGATTATGTCATTATTACTAAACCAAGGAAATATTTCGATTATGAAGAATTGAGTGAACGAGATAGAGATAAAAGAATTTTTAATGAAACTACAACTCCAACAATTATTAATTATCCGAAAAAATATGAAGAGTGTGTTGCAACTTTAGTAGAAACGAAAATTAGATTTTATATTTTGAGAAGACCAAATGAAACGGCTATCGATGAGATAATTGTACGAAGTACAATTGAGAGAGTTGCTGAAATGAATCCACCAGAAGATGATGATAATAAAGTTATTCAAAGATTTAGTGTTGAATGGGTTCAATTAAAAAGTAATTCATTTCTTACATATGATAAATTGAACGTCGATATAGAAGATGCATATTATCGAGATTATTATCGTCCAGGCTATGGTAGTTCGACTTATCGACTTAATGACAAAATATTAATTGGAACAGTCTCGTCATTAAACGATACGAGAAATGAGAGTTCATATGAGATATCGTTTAATGAAACTTATCCAAGATGGGTATATGTTAGAGAGCAGACAGAACAAACAGAATACGATGAAGATGAATCGAGATATCGTCGTCATACATCTGATGAATCAGAGATTTATCGAAATAACAGATGGAAAGTGATGAATCCAACAGTCGTCGAGGCGGATGAAGATGAAAATTCCACTATGAATATCGATTTTCATTTTCGGATGAATCAGATCATTGGATTCAAAATGTTCTTTGCAAACAAGTCACTTAATTGCAACATTCTACAAACGATGGTTTATGAAGTAATGGATTTTCTTTTACCATTTAATAATCAGTTCGCCGCATCACCAAATGCTATAAAAAATAATTCAGTGGATTGGTTCTCAATTAGTTGGTTGGAAGAACAATATCCAGAATTCGAAGGTAAACAATTATGGTTCAGTGAGTTAGGCAAAAAAAATTTGATGTGTTCTTCTTTCAATCAACATGTCAATTTATTTTTGGCTTATGTCCAAGTTGGAAAAATTTTTCAATTGCGAGGCAAGATTGTTTACGTTTCAGCCAAATGGAGAAAAGATTATTCGAGTGTACGAGTTGTATGTGACGACGATTATCCATCACCATTCGTTTGTTATATTCAAGTGTATATCACCGTCACATATTTAGATATGACGGAAGTGAGTCCATTCGATGGGCGAAATATTAAGAGTTCTGATAATTTCCAAGCCGCTTCAATGGAATTCTCTTCAGACTTCTTACATCCCTTCTATCCGAAACGGAGAACCAGATCTCGATGGCATCGCATATTTAATAGTTTTGGATTTTTTATAAAAAATTCGGGAAATATGTTAAGGAAAAATTATTCGATAATTTTATTAACATTTTTTATAATAAAAAAAATTTAGAAAATTTTCAAAAATTCTTCAGATACTCATCATCGTTACCTATAGAGTTTCCCATTAGATTTTCGTTTCTTGTGTCACAGCAATCGCATTATTTCCCATTGGAGCTACTTGTGGCTGTGCATTTGGCATAGCATTATCTGCCATTAAATTCTCCACTCGATAATTGATATTTAAATCTGAATAAGTTAAAAAATGAAATTTGTAGACAAAGTTGAAGAAACCGTTTCGTTTTGGTACGTTTTTCCGATGTTTTTTCAATCGATTTCGTTGCATAAATTTATAAATTGACGAATGCATCCAGAGATGTCGAGCTTCTCTTTGTTGATATCTTATTGATCGATACATTGCTGATGCGAGTAACATCGATAATGTTGTTAATAATAGAGCGATTAGAGTGAGAATAATTGCAATTATATAAGTCCATCCAAGTGAACAAGAGCCCAGTCGATAAGGTGACGCATTATCTCCACAAATTAATTTCACATGAGGATGATACCATCCAGCTGGATAGACGACAATTGAGATGAATGCCGAAATAAATGCGAGAAATAAGAGAATGGTTATTATGGAGAAAACGATTGTCATTTTGATGCAGAGAAGTAATAAGAATACTAAAATTGCTAAAATGGTAAAACAGCAAGCCAATTCCATGAAAACAGCAGCAATTCGAAATGGAGTTGAACTGACTGAATTGATTTCCCACCACTTCCCCACACAATACATCACATCATCTGGTAATTCGGCAATACATCGTCGAAATAATCCCATAAAGCCATTATTATAAGGAATTGCTTGTGACGATTGATCGGAGACTATCCATTGTGGTTGATCCAAAACGACGAAGATCAAGAGAAGAAATGCAATCAAACCGAACAGGAATAAGAGAGCTGTAATTGCTGAGAATACTTCGAAATTACTACGTTGCTTTGATGTCTCTAACAGATTGGTATATTTAGCATCCGAATTGAGTATATCGTGAATGTTTAAATTCTCATAACGTGACATATTGAGATAATTTCATTAAGTAAAAAGATTATTTATTTGGGTGGGAAAAAAACTTTAACAAATAAAGGAAGAAAACTAAATTGAAGTAGAATCAATTAATAAACAATATTGAAAAGAAAGAATGAAAGTTGATAAGAAGAGGAAGATTAGGATTATATGTAGAGATTCGGTCATGAATCCTTGCACTTTTATCCATCTATTCACTTCCTTTTGTGTCTCCTTTGCTTATTAAAATTTTATTTTCGTCGCTCTTATCGTGAAGGAAGGTGGAGAAGGGAATGAGGAAGATTTCAAAATTTTTTCTTCATTTATCGAATAACGTTTGATAACATAATGGCGGAGAACATCTAATCTTAAGTGAATTATGTTTGTTACGATGAACGATTTCTTTAATACTCTTTCAACATACAGACACTATTCACCAATTGTCACTTGACAGTATTCTATGTTGCTCAAATAACATTGTGATTCAGATTTGTTGAAGAAGTTGAAATGAAGTTCTTTTTTAAAATTTTTTATTAGTCCAAACGGTTAATGAATCGATAAAAATTAATATCAAATAAAAAAAATTTAATGAAACATAAAAAAAAGTCTTTGAATTAAATAGTTCATTCAAATAAATGTCATTTTCTGCACACTCTTATTCCAATCGTTCGTTGAAACATTTAAGTTCATTAGAATATTTTCATTAGTAAATTTAATTTTTCTTGATCTTGTTAATTGATTGTAAAATTCGTAAATATCATCATCTTCGATTCGACTGTAGACGTGAAGTGAGTCCGATGAATTCCAATAGTTGTACGATGGTTCTTGAATCATATCGTATTTCTGTTTTGCATCAAACCAATTAATATCGATCGAGTCGCTTAATCGATTTATCATTTGTGAATTTGGACAATAATTCTCCAACTCTATCGAGTTCTCGAAAATAGCATCGTATATTGTGTTGTTTTCACCTTTCAACGAACTGATATATGACTTTGTTGACGTTGTTGCACTTTTTGATCGATATGTTCTGGAGGTGTTTTTTCTTAATTGATTCTTGAACGGTTCATATCGATTTGTTGTGTTGATAAGTTGTGTCGATTTGGTTGCATCCATTCCATAAGCCGCATACGTTAATCTTTCAATTTCAGAATTCTCTTTTTGTAACAATGCGAGTTTCTTTCTTTGCAATGTTGTTGTCATGTTGTTTTGTTCTATATTCTCATTAGTTCCCCATTTATCGATTTGATTGTTTTGGTGGTAAAAGTTATGGATTGGAGTGTGGGAAGTTGTTTTTCTTGAATTGTGTGATGTCGAATTACCATTTCCTCTGTAATTTGCCGTGTTTTGCGATAAAATATAATCAATCGAATACTCAATTCTTTCACAAAATCCATTTAATACATCGGAGGAGCAACTCGTATTCTCTCGTAACCACATGTCAAAGTAGGAATTGAGCAAAGAAAGTTCATGACGATGTTCACGATTCAATCGAAGACTGCGGCGGAAGCGATTGCGTAAACGACATACTCGCTGTTGTGTTTGTAATTTGAAATCGTTCAAGATATTATTATCAGTTTCGTCCACATCATTTCTATGGTAACTAAAAACAGGAGCCTCCTCTTTTTTTCTCAATGAACCATTCGTTTGACAATTATTCTTGCTCTCATTCCTGCTAATCATCATATATGGCGAAATAGAAGTCGATGATGTCGATGATGTCGATGATGGGGTGGACAATGACGTCGTTGAAGACGATGATAATGATGGTATCGATTTATCATTAATAGCAGTTTCTTGTGCATATTTTATTTCGTTACCTGGAATTTCATATTCATTTCTTTCCGCATAATTCTTATTATTATTTCGTGCACGATGGTCAAAACGGAGTTTCAATTTATTAATGAATCTTTTTGACATGTTTCTTGGGAGAATCAATTAATTACTTTCTATGTTTCTTCCTTTTCTCAAAATATATTATTAATCGAGAATCTTTCTATTTGAATTACTTTTCTTCTTTTTTTCCCCATTCATATTTATAGAACAAGTCCTTTATATTTCGTTTAATCAAATTAATCTATTTTTGATTAATTTTTAAGTTCAAGTTTATAAATTTTTGGTTAAGTTATCGTTTCTACAACTAAATGTAAAATTTTGATTAAGTTCCATTTCCATCAGAAGGAAATATTGATTAAGTGAAAGCTTCTATCAAACGAACATGATCTTCGGATAAAATTACAACGAAATAAAAGAATGTAAATAATAGGGATTCTTTTTGATTCTCTTATGAGAAGAAAGCGAATTCGTCTCTTAGAGTTTGATGATCAAATAAAATAATTGTCCGAATTCGTTTCCATAGCGAAACCGTACATTGACTTCTGGTCATTCATCTAAAAATCGTAAAATGTCAAATTGTATTAATTAATCATCAAGTCGTTTGATGGAGCTACAATTCGATTTTATTCTTTTCCACTTCTTTTCTTCATAATCGAAATTATGTCCGAACAATTTCATTACTTTTTATTGACTTTCTCAAAAAACGAATAATCAAATATGAGACTTTCTTCAAAATATTCCTATAATTCTTATTCGGACGATCAAAGGAATTAATATTGCTTCAATTATATGCATGATGTAGAACGGAAAGGTTGAAGGAAATTGGAAAGTGATTGTGTAAAATGCCCAGCAACACATATAATTTCTTTGATTGTCTACATCTGTGGGAATGATTCCACACCGAAATAGTAAGTAGGAGTATTTGACGTAAAATTACACAATGGACAAATAGAAATAATGTACAAATGTGCGGATATGCATATGGACATTGTGGATATGACAAAATCACAATTCCAAGTAGTCTAAATTGTACTAACAAATTGTAAGTGGCACGCAGATATGGAACCCCAATTGGTGAAGAAGAATGGAAATTGTCATGATTCGATTAAAAGTGATGGCTAAAAAAAATCAAAGTAAGAAAATTTTATAAAAAAATTTGGTTTCCTTGAAATTGAAGAACGATAATAATAGAGCGAAATCTTTTTTTCAAACTGTTTTTTTTTTGGGAATTCTCTCTTTGAATTCTTGAATTCTATTGAATTAAATTTGAAGAAATTGTTCATAGAAGTCCGATTCATAAAAGCGAAAAAAGTTTATGTTATCAATATTTTCTTTTCAATAGTATTCGATGAATATCCAATAAAATAATATAAATTTGCTTATACTTTTAATATCTTGAGAATGAGTACCTTTAAAAAATTGAAAGTTTTTCCTTACCTTGCAAGAAGTAATCGTTTTGACTTCAACTTTTCTCAAAAGGAGAATTGAAGGAAGTTTAAGAGTTGTCGGATAAGAACGACATTTTCTTCAATTTAGTTAATGTCATTTTTCATCATGTTTGTCATCATTTACGTCATTTATTATTATTTATTAAGCCGTTGGCACTACACAACCTTCAAAGAGTTTATTATTCAATTCAACAATCAGCATCGGAATTTCTTATGTATTTCCTGTCTATCCTTTTCCTTATTATTCCACCTTTCTCCCGACCGATAAGTAAATGAATTGTGTACGAATACTTAAATCCGTTTTTCTTCACTCTTTTCATCTTTTATATATTAGAATTTTTATTAGTTTTCCTCCAGCAAATTCTTTCTCTATTTTTCTTTTTTGATTTGATTACATTCTTAATCGTTCTTCTTTGCATTTCCTTTCTGGTTCTCTTTGAATACGATCCTTTCTAACAGTTAAAATCTAGGAGGAAAAATAACTCTACTTGATTAATTCGTCAAATTGCGAAGTATGAGAAGCGGAAGATGGGCGAAGGTATTACAGGATTAAATGAGTCAAATGCCGAACTGATAAGCGGTAGTAACATCAGCATAAATTCAAATTGTCAACGCGATTCCACTGAAATCGAACAACAAAATATTACAGTTTGTTGTCGCATACGACCTTTAACCAAGGATGAATTAGCGTTCGGTGAACGTTCGATCGCTTATCTCGTCAATTCTGACCAACGACACGAAGAATCTAATTCTCCTTTGGGAGTATCTCGAAGTCCAAATGTTCTTTCTTCTTTCCTTTTCTTTTAATTCAAATTTATAATTCTAATAAATATTAGTTGATAGTGTTATTAGATCCGACCGATGAATCGGAAGATGTTTTACGGACAAATCGTACGAGAGAAAAACATTTTATGTTTGATACATCATGTGATCAGAAATCAAACCAGATGGAAGTATACGAACGAACCACAAAGAATGTTGTTAGTGCTGTGATGGATGGATATAATGCCACAGTTTTCGCTTACGGTGCAACAGGTGCCGGAAAAACGTATACAATGCTAGGTTTCGCTTTTCTTATGATTAAATAAAATATATTTAATTAAAAAAAATGTTTAAATATCTGATAAAATAGGAACTGATGAAAATCCAGGAATTATGTTCTGTGCTGTAAAGGATATGTTCGATTCGATTGCTGAGAACGACGAACATCAGAAATGTCGTGTAACGGTATCATATTTCGAAATTTACAATGAATTGATTAGAGATCTATTGGTCACTGATAATCATATGAGTAATGAATATTTAGAATTACGAGAAGATAATCGTGGTGAAATTAAAGTTATCGGATTGAGTGAAATGCACGTGCAACATGTATCTCAAGTTTTTTCTTTTATTCAATTAATAAAATTTCAAATAATGTTTGAATAGATGATGGATTGGTTGAAACGAGGCAATCAGGCGCGAACACAAGAACCAACAAAAGCAAATAAAACATCATCACGATCACATGCTGTACTACAAGTGACGATAAGACAAAGAAATAGATTACGTGGAATAAATCAAGAAGAGAAAACTGGAAGGTTGTACATGATTGATTTGGCGGGAAGTGAACGTGCATCTCAAACACAAAACACGGGGAAACGAATGATAGAAGGAGCACATATTAATCGATCATTACTTGCTCTTGGCAACTGTATCAATGCGCTAAGTTAATTTTTTCTAATATATTTTTTATGTTAACATAATTTTCTCTCGTTTCAATTATCTTAATTACAAAATTATTTTTTTGAAGGTGATAAAAATGGGAGTAAATACATAAATTATCGCGATTCGAAATTAACGAGAATTTTGAAAGATTCTCTAGGTGGAAATAGTAAAACTGTAATGATTGCTCATGTTAATCCAGCGTCATCTCATTTTGAAGATAGTCGTAATACCTTAATGTATGCCGATCGGTTAGTACTACAATACTACGATTTTCACATTGTTAAAACTAAAAATAATATAACTTACATATAAGGGAGAATGATTCTTTCATTAACTTAACATGGAATATTTATTGAAAGGAAAAAAATGAATTGTCAATCAGAATGACCTCATTCAATATAATGTTATAAAAATGTAAATATAATTAATCGATAAACAAATTTAATTTGATTAGTGAGATCGAAATGGAAGAAGAAAGAAAATTAATGAACTAATTTCCCATTAAATTTAGAGCGAAAATGATACGAACAAAAGCGAAAAGAAACATTATTGACGTTAATTACCACATTTCCCAATATCAACAAATCATTCAAGAACTAGCATCGGAAATTGTGAAGTTGAAGGAAGAGAGAGAGGAACTTCTCGAATTAAAACTCCAATTTCTATCGTCGAGAACTTCCAATAATCGGAGAAACGAAAGGAAAAATTGTGATTCACCTGATAGTATGTCTCGTCAAGCGAATAACGGTCCGAAGAATTCCCGCCATATTTTACAACCTCTTCAGAAATCAGTACCGAAGAATGATTCAGATGATTCGGATAACGAGAATGAGGAGAATAATAATCCGAATAGTGATGAAAAAATCAAGTTGAAGGTACGAGAAACATTTACGAAACGATTAGAATTAAAGAAGGAAATTGGTGAAATCGATTGTCAAATTGTTGGTTGTTCTGATCGAATAACATTTGCTAAAATATTGATGCAATATTTGGAACGATCATTAAAAGCTTCACATCGATCAGCATTCCGTGATTTGAAATATAAAGATTTGACAATAAAGGACATTGAGAAGAAATATGAAGAATGCAAAACTGATATTAATAATGCGAAGGTTGAGAAAATGGCATTGGAAAAGCAGAAGAAGAAATTGGAGAAATCTTATGGTGATTTACGTAAAGAGATTGATCAAATGAAACGAGTTAGTGCAAAAGAATTGTGTTAGTTTTCAATTAAATTATAATCCATTTGTAGAAATTCCGTGATCAACCACTCAAACAAAAAACAAAGAAATCTTTAGCACTGATCGTCGATTTACATGAGAGAGAAATGATTGCAACAGAGATGTTTATAGAAAACTTGAAAACATCATCGTCGAGTGGATGGAATGACAATTACTTAGATGCAGTGGAGAATCGTCAAATGGTTTATGATAAAGTTGCTAAAGAACAGAAGAAATTGATCGATGGTAAACTTTTTAGTTTAAAAAAACTTATAAATATATTCTCTCTTTTCTCTAAAAGAAAATGGCATAATCTTACCTACTCACCTGCAATTCTTACATGGCCAATTAGAGCGATTAAGTGACATGAAAATTCGATTAGAGAAGCAAATGAAACGAAATATTGTTGCTACGAAATTCAAACCACTTCTTCCTATAGCAACAAAAGCGTTACCAAAACAAAAGAATTCGCAAGAGAATTCTTTGCAAATAAACGAAATGAGTAGGAGTTCCTCCTATGATGATATCAGTTCATCGTACAATTCATCAATAAGCATTTCCAGAGAACGATCGACAATTATTGATAATTTTTTAGAGGATTCATCTAATAATAAATCATCGAAAAGAATTGGTCGTAGTGATACGGCGACTCTAGTGACAGATATCGATCAACTGAACTCTTCATCAGACAATGAGAATACATGTTCGATAGATTTGTCTACGCAAAGTAGTAAGAATTATCCGGTAGTCAACCGACAACATCTTCCTCATATTCAACCATTAAATAAGAAGGATAATATGCAGAATAAAGAATTGAATAAAAATGTTCGACAACAGACGAGGGGAATCGCTGCGAAAGCTGCTCAGAAGAAAGCGAATATGGCTCATGATGAACTGATGAAAGATTTGGGATTAGATAAAAAAGAATTATTCAGTTCTAGTTATTCCAACAATAATAATAATCATCATCATGACAATTATCATAGTAAAGGAAATATTAAGTCGAATGGTAATGGTGGGAAATTGAAGAATAATGTAACAATAAATATGAATCCGAAAGTGAAATATATCAATGATACCGGTAACAAGACTGGGAGTAATGGAGGAAATCGTCGTAAATCTCTCAGTGAAATCAAGAGTAATAATTCGACGGTCAATACAGCAATTGGAGTGGAACGATCTATCTCGAAAACTGATGGGAACATGAAACAACGAACATCGAAAACAGGTCAGTCTTCTTTTTTGATCAATCTTAATTTCGATTTGTTTATTTAGCAGAGAATATTGAAAGACCCAAAAGAAATTTCATAATGGAAAATAAGAATTCTCAAACCAATTCCAAATCCTCCCTCACCTCTTTCCGAGGAAGTAATGACGCAAATAAGAAAGAAAACAAGAAAAAAAATTCATTAGATAAAAACACCTCTACAACCACCACCACCAACAACAACAACGGAAAAATTCAGAAGAAAGATGGAAATGAGAACAAACAATTAAAGAATTTTGAAACGATACCAAATTATAGAAGAGTACCAGATATGTCTGTGAAAGGAAGTAACAAGAAAAAAAATTAACTTACTAATATATTTTTTCCAATTTCATAAAAAATTACTAGAACCAGAAATTTTAAATTCAAATTGATTATTCACAATGTTGTCAGTATATACCCTGTAAGCATTTGAGGATGAATTATAAATATGAATTATGATTTGGATTTTACAAAGTTAGTTGTTAGTTTTAAAAGATTTAGTAACATTTGAAAAAGAATAAGAATATATACAAGAAAATTATTATCAGATTTATTCAAATTTAACTTATCATCATTAGAATAGTTTTATGGGAAAAATTTTATAAAAGAACGGTAATAAAGAAAATTACAAAATCGGTGCCTGTGACATGGTTTGGAAGTTGGGTGCCGATATGTTATCTACCGCACCTTTGACTCGTGGCTTTTTAATTTTACCCACTTGACGTTCAAATGCGTTACGATTTTCTATAATGATCGAACTAGAATATGGTAGGGAATCATAAATGTTAACTAAGTACTCTGATGCATAGAATGGCAATTCCCACCATTAATGGAGGAACCAATAGTGATCCTATAATGACAACCATGAGAGATAGCTTCGAACGCAGGACTGAAAAACTGATCAATCTCAGAATAAGAGGAGAAAGAAAAAAATAAACTTTTCCCTACTAGTTCCATTTGAAGAAGAATTATAATATAAATGGTTTTGTTCTAAACTCATATGTCTAAAATGACATAACATATTGAGATTAGTTTATGACAAATTATTGAACTTAAGTAATACCTATGATTACCCGTTACCAACTGTAAGTTAAAGTGAAATAAAACCAAAATAATAAAATGAATATTCATCTTGATAAACTTAATTAAACTAATTAGTTTGCTTATTGTAATAGTATCCATTGTATATATAGTATACAATTTATTTCACTTTTCCTTATTGCTAATAATTCTATGAATCTTTTTCTGTTTCTCGCAATTATTTCCGACAACTAATGGAATGATTCCTCTTACGGGATAAGAGTAAAAGTTTACAGAGGAGAAAATTCTTACGAGGAGAAGTAATTGGTAGATTCCATATAAGGATTTTCCTTTTTCAAAATATTTTTTAATTTTTAAGTATTTTATTTCTAAAATATTTAAATTTAATGAAGAAATAATAAGTAAATAATTTTTAGTTTATTTTTCCAAATAGCTCAATATCAGATTTTATGATCCATTGAGGATTGAGAATAATTCTAATGAGAAATAAATATAATGAATCAAAACAGATTGAGTTTTGTAATATTAATTGTGAGAGAGAGAGAAAGAGCGGAAAAGGAAATGGAATATAAGATAAACAAATAAATTGTTGTTTAACGTGATCCTGCAAGTAAAATCGGAATATGTGATGTTCACTATCAAATATGATATTGAATAGATCAAACAATTATCTATCTTGAATAGGAAATAAATATAAGTAGATCGTTTTTCTTTTTTGGTGGAGAATGAATTGGAGAAAAAAAAATTGTCAAGAAGTATTAGAAGGACGGAAAAATGTATTGAGAGGAAAAAATGGAAAAAATTTTCGTTGAACGTTCATTTCTTAAAATCTTCGTTTATTCCACTGTAACGGATTTAGCTAAATTGCGAGGACAGTCAACATCATATTTTCTTAAGACAGCAAGATGGAATGAGAGTAATTGTAAAGGAATTACAGATAAGATTCCCTGAAGACAATCTGTAATTCTCGGAATGGTAATCATTTTTTCTTTTGGCACATGAGACAAAATTTCTTCATCGTCTTCATTACATATGACAATCGGTTGTCCACCACGTGCATTCACTTGCATATATGCATTGAGACATTTCGATTTTACCGGATCATCCATGATGATCATGACAATCGGCATTGTATCGTCAACCATAGCGAGAGGTCCATGTTTCAATTCTCCTGCCAATATTCCTTCTGAATGAAGATAAGTCAACTCTTTTACTTTCTAATAATGATAATAAATGTTATTGTAAAATCGAATAAAATTTTTAAAAAATAACAAGAGCGCCTTCTAAACATGTCGCATAATTATAACCACGACCCATAATCAATAATGATTTCTCGTTCAATAATCTCGTCGCCATTTCTTTTATACGATTATCCAATTTCAAGACTTTCTTTACCAAATCCGGTAACTTTTTCAAATCTTAAATTTCGAATAAAAAATATGAAGAAAATTTTAAAATTTGAAATTAAATGGAAATTAAACCATTTAATATTTCATGACGTCGTTTCGTCTTGGAAATAGAATCTTGACTCAATACAACAGCAAACATGACCAAAGCAATGAATTGTGATGTATATGCTTTTGTTGATGCAACACCAATTTCTGGTCCAGCATTAATATGGATACCACAATGAGATTCGCGACAGATCGAAGATCCGACAGTATTTGTAATTCCAATAATTAATGCACCTCGACCTTTACAATATCGTAGTGCAACTAAAGAATCAGCAGTCTCTCCTGATTGTGATATGAAGAAACAAATATCATCTCTGAAAACTGGTGTTTGTCGATCTAGAAAATCCGATGCCAATTCCACCATAACTGGCAATTCACTTAATTCTTCCATTAATTGTCTCGTCTAAATTTCAAAATAATAAGAATTAAAGAGAGAAAATCAAATGAAAAAAATAACAGCGACAGCACTATGATATGATGTACCACATGCAATGAATAATAATCGTCGAGAACGACGGATTTCACTCATATAATCAGTAATTCCTCCCAGAACCACTTTCATCTCATCGAAAAATACACGACCTCTCATCGTATCGACGATTGATTCGGGTTGTTCGAAAATTTCCTTTTGCATAAAATAATCATAATTGCCCTTCATAATTTGTTGTAATTCCATTTGTAATTGATGGATCTCTCGCGATGTTGGATTGGCACCTTCACGTTTTTGAACTCGATGAATATTCAATACACCATTATTCGCAGTAACTAAAATGGATATGATAATTAAATTATTATGATTTAATTTAACCACAAGCGACATCATCATCTTCCAAGAATATAACATTGTTTGTATGTTCGATAATTGCAGCGGCGTCAGATGCAAAAAAATATTCGATACTTGTAATATCTTCTCCCATATCTCCATTCGCTAAATTGCCATTAAGACATCCATTCTCCTTTTCTGCTTGAACAACAACGTCACCTTCACGTACATGGAGAGGCGTAACACAATCAGTGTTCACATTTCCCGATTTGGTATCAGTACCAGGTGTACCCACTTTGCCACGATGTTTCAAAATGTTTTGTCGTTTATCTTTTAAATAAAAAATTCAAATAAAAAATATATAAAGTTTTTGGAAAATTTGTTTTCTAATGGAAGCTAATGTGAAATGGTTAAAAAATCGTTCATAAAATGAAACAGATGAGAAGCAATTACTAATTGTTAATAATACTCGCTCATTATTAGAGAAAGAATCATTAGAAGATATTGTTCAAATTATCATTAAAAAACTTAATCTATATTTAAAAATAATTTGAAGTTCAAGAAAGAGAGAAAGATAGCTAATACTAAATCTTAACATCCGAACTAAACTAGTTGTTATGCTAATGGCACACTCTAATTGTAGAGTTCGATCCTTACCAGTAATTACTGTGTAATCTTCCTCGTCGTGAATAGAGAACTTCCTTCTTTTATCAGCTTTTTTCCAAAAAGAATAATATGAATCGAATTAATGAAATAACAATTTTGAATGAGTGAAATTTGATGAAAAGAAAAAAAAGAATTTTCGATATAAAATTATCAAAAATTTTTAAGATCAGAAAAATTAATAGAACGATTTCTAAGATTGATGATGTTAGAATAGAAGAATTGATTAGTAAAAAAAGAGAAATGTGAAGAAATAAAAGTTTACCCGATTTCATATTCCATGCGTTAGTGACTAATATATGATCCAATATTAATAATATTAATTTGACGTATTGTTATGAGTTTTGGTTTAATGACACAGAAATATTTCCCCGAGATGAATGATTAACGGAAAGAGAAATGAATGTAAATTAATATGGAAATAAGAAAGATGAAAGTGTATATATATGTGTATAGCTGCACCAGATTACGAGAAAAAGAAACATTACAAACTTTTCGAATAGATAATTGGAATATAATTCGATTCAATTTTCTTCGAACATTTTATTCCAATCAATAAAGGAGTTCCTCGTCTATCAAATGAATGAACAATTACGAATTAAAATTGAGAAAAAAACCTCGTTGCTGTTAATTCAGCAGGATAGTGAACCGATTTACACAAGATGGAAAACGCTCCTTCCTGGAAAACACATTTTAAATATTATTTCAATTATCGATGAAATTATTAACTAGTTGAGCGGCTACCATTTCCGTCAGTTCTTGGAATGAAATTGATTTCCCTTCTTTCAAATATTTCGTATGCAGAAATTTCATCAATTTAACAATCGTTTCTGTATCAGTATCAGATTCAAATTGAAATCCTTTATTCACCTACAAACCAATTATAGATTTGAGGAGATTATTTGAAAATGTTAACTAAGAATTTTTTGATATCCTTATAATTCGTAATGATTCCATTATGAACAATAACAAATTCTAGGAAAAGATTTATAATCATTTCAGGGAAGAAAGAAGGAAACCATTATCATTATCAGATCGTTGAGGATGGGCATTATTTGGACTTGGTTCTCCGTGTGTTGCCCATCGAGTATGAGCAATACCACAATGAATATCTAGTTCTTGTTCCCATTCATTATTCTTCCCTTCTGAAAATTGAAAATAAAATACAATTAAAAATTTGAAAATTTTCTAATAGAATTAATGAAAACCTTTCAAAAGTAAAGTTTCTAAATCACATACTTTTCCTTTGGAACGATATAATTCACATTCCGATTTCCTTTTTCCATTTGAACATGCCACTTTTCCATCGAATGCAACTCCAGATGAATCATATCCTCGATATTCCATTCGTTTGATTCCATTGATCAGAGTGTCCACAATATATTTACGTGTTTGTGGATGTAAATAATTCAAATAACCAAAAATTCCTAATAAAACATTAAAAATATGAATATTACATAATTGTAATAATAATAATTGATATTACGATGTATATCATGAATAATAATTAAAAATCGATTAATAATAATAATAATAATCGAGCATAAATAAAAGAGAAATTAATGAAAGTGAACCGCACATATTTATTGGCTGAGTATCTCTTTATTGATTTCCAACTTGATTAATGAATGAAGAAATTTTATTAGTTATTGTTTCTAATTGAAAAGAAGAAAGAATTTTATTAATACTCTCAATTAAATGGAAAAATTTTAGAAATGTCATATTTATTCTTTATTTCTTTTTCACTTCTGACAATAATGTGAATGATGTGTCACATTCATAAAAGAAACATTTATTGTTTCTGCTTTTATCTTGTGTGAGAGATTCCGATCTATAGATTCTATACTATAGAAAAACAAAAATAAGGAGAGTATGTAGAAAATAGATTGAAGAAACCTCCCACACAATGTCACTAATTTTTTAGGTGGCAAATAGACGAGAGATTTATTTTTTATTTTTACTCATGTCAAACAACATCGATAGATAATTGACATTGAAGCTCATTAAATCTTTTCTTTTAAATAACCGATGGATATTTTCTGAATAAGTCATGAAAAAGATTCGTTGAATGGATCTCCGTATATCACTAATATCACTGAAGTGCACAAGGTCAAACTATTTACTCCTACACCTCTTCAAAATATTTGAATTTTTTATTATTGTTTTGAAAGAAAAGAATTAAAATGAAATTGGTACGTCCACAATCATCTTCATAGTCAATTTGTAGAAGAATGTAAAAAACTTTAAAATTTTTAAAATATTTCAATTAAAAACTTTAAAAAAGAATAACATTTTCAAAATAAATTTAACTTAATTCACTTTAAAATTAAGTTAATTTAAAATAATTAAAAATTATTCCTCAAAAATAGAATTGGAAGAAGATAAAAAATGTTCAATTCAAGGACGAGAAACAAATCTTATACTAATCGAATATTTTGGATTATTCTTTAGTTCACGTTGTCAAATAGAGAATTCGTGAAATAATTTGAATAAAAATTGGAAAAAAAAGAAAATATTTGACTCAGTTCTACTTTTAACGGTAGATTTCAGTTTAGTGACTGAATCTATAGATTGTCTGGTCTATAGACCTTCTTCTGATTATACACGAATCGTTTTGACCCTGATGATATTGATCGATTTATTGATGTTTCTATCAGGAAATAGAATAGTAGAACAGTTAACTTAATTCCACCCTAAATGAACAAATTTGATTGACATGAAAACGAATGATAATTAAAATGATGATGAGATGAAATCGGATAGGATCGAATGAGATGGAATTAAAATAGAATACGAAGATACAAGTATCACTTTTTGATAACATTAAATGTTTGATGAACAAGTAGAGATTGATCTGATATTTCAACTGTTCCATTTGAGATATAATTGACTATCTTTAAAAAAAATCGAAAGAACCCAGAAATTTCTGATAGTAGAACTACAATCTCACTCAAACGATCACTTTCATTATCGTCGTTCATTCATCAATGTACGTCATCGTTCCTACGGAAAATGTCGTAACTTTCTAATTATTTCTTATATCAATATTCTTTCTACCATTACAATAATTACGGATTTTTTCTGATCCAATTGCTGGTAATACATAGAGATTGATGACTGTGAATCATCAATAATTTAAAGGGAATTTCTCTTCAATCGATGATATCTTCAAATGGAGAGAAAGAATTTTCTTCTCGTCCTATTTCACCTTCGAAATATTTCACCACGTTCACCGGATTACACGTTCTCCTCAATGATATTCTTTCTTACATCCCAAAAACATATTTGTAGTAATCGAAGAATGGTCTCCAATCTCTACTTCCTTCAATCGTCTTCCATAACTTTATCCATATTAACATTCATCTTTCTCCATTCCAAACTGAAAAGACATCGACGTCAAAAATTTTGATTATTGAAAAATTTGTTGTTAATTTAGACTAGATTAGAATTGTCGGATTTGAAAAATAATTATGAAAAATTTAGTTTTTTTCCACTTTATTATTTGGTACTCACATATCATGATGGAATCAATTCCATCAATTACCAGGAAGAAAGTTTCTATTTCGATTAACGAGAATCTTCCGATAAAATCGGAACAAGAACAGAAAAAAATGAAGAAATCTTATCAGATTCAATCACCATTTTATTCCAGTCCCAACAATCATTCGTTGTATAGTATAATGGATCGTCGTACTGAACTCAAATCTACGACTACCACTGAACTAATGAAATTGTTACAACAAAAGAGGAAAGTTCCTGATTTCTCCCAATTCTCTTCTTACGACTACAGCGATTTGACAAATGATGATGAATGGCCAATGTTTTTAGATAATTATTATCAATATTTAATAAATACGGCTGAAAATGAGACGAGGAGTGAACCGTCAAAACATGGGAAATTAAAGATTTGTATGTTAAAATGGCCAAAAAGAGATTTCCTCGTTAAACAACCTAGTAGTAAGACACATAAGTCTATGAAATTTGATGGAACTCCGAAAAATTTAATTTTCCATTCAAAGAAATCGAAATTGTTAAATCCGTTCCGTCAATGGAAGAAACGGAATGTCGATCATTCACATTGGATGAATGATATTGAAAATGAATTATTATATGATTCGTTGGTGAACGAACAACTCGATGATTATTATAAAGAGAAGTTAAAGAATAAGAAATTGTTGGAGAATGTTGGAAGGAATTTCGATACTAATCTGTTCAGATATTTACCTGAAAAAAGTTTATTAGATGAAATCCAAAGTTTACCAGATTTACAAGTCCAAAAGTTGTTGGCAAACAAATTACTTAATTCCTTTAACAACAAAGAAGAGAAGAAGACAGATGAGATTGTCAACTGTCGTAACATATTAAGCATCTCGAAAATTTTGGGTGATATCGATGATTCGTTTCAGTTCAATCTTTGCTCTCACTTATTAATAACGGAAGCAAATATCAATCTAATAAAGAAGACGATCGAATTGGAAATGCCAGAAACGTATACATCCGTTAGTAAATATTGTGTAATCTTCTTTTTTTTTTAATTTGATCGTTTAATTCTTATATCAATAATATTCACATCATTTGGCCTTCCCATATAATTCGATTCAACTATTTTTATGATGTAACTCACTTCTGTTTCTCACTGGTCGTCTCTCATCAATAGACATGTCTATCATGGTTAATGAATCGATGGAAATTGAAAAATTCAAGTCTAAAAATTCTCATATCTTTCGGATTTGACGATGATGTTATGTTACAGTTATTATACGCAACAGCAGATGTTATATTTAGTTCATATTTAGATTTAGAAATAATGTTCATAATTTTTTAGGTAATTCGAGAATTTGCAACTAATTCCATCAACTGGATCAACCAAAATGGATTTGACGGAATTGTGGTGAATTGGAATGCAGATCATTTGAAAATTCAAAAACCGACTACTCTCATTCGAACTAGACAATACGTTGCTGATAAGAGAAATGAAAAAAATTTGTTTTTGATAGAGAATTATCTAAAACTTCATGAATTACTTCAAAATTCGAGACATACCTTTTCTTCCAATCTTCTACCTCGAAGTAATATCTTCAAATTACCTCATCAAATTAATTCAGATGCACCCAGAAGATATTTAAGTCTGATTTTGGTTCAAATTTTTTATCATAATATTGTAGTGTAATTTATAAATATTTTTTCCAGGCTTTTCGTCAGTCGATTGAAAATCATAATCGGAAACGATCGGAAGATAAACGAATCACATTATTCTCAGTCATTCCAGGATATGTTGAACAATTAAATCGCTTTTATAAACTTGTGTTGAAACACATATCGACGTTAAACATTTTAATTTTCCTCTGTTAAAACCATTTTCTTATTTGTCGTCTTTTAGCATCAGCGATTATTTGATCGTACGTTCAGTCGATATGTTCGACAAGAATATTAATGAGACACGTCCTCACAGTGCCCTATATCCAAGAACGAATGATATGAATGAAGTGGCACAATGGAATGATGTTTATTTCAAAATTTTAAATTTTTTTTTATTTTTCATTGTATAATTTTGAAATTTTAAGGAATATATCATCAATTATATTTATAATTTGGGAGTTGATTTAGATAGAATAATTTTAACAATTCCTTTATATGGGAGATCGTTCGAATTAGGTTCTCCCAACAGCTTTACGGAACGTAAAGGAACTTATGTTGAAATGAATTCAAAATGTTTTTTGATTCGATTAATTTGAAGGAAATAATTCTTAAATTTTTAGATCCTGGTAATGGTGGTCATTTGACAAAGAAGAAAGGTTATTGGACATCATACGAAGTTAGAATAATATTGTTCAACAATATCATAATCTGATAATGTTATATAGTTATGCGATGGAATTAGTCGGGGATATGGTCTTCGTTATTATGATCATGATACGGAAACTCCATTTATTATTTTCAATGAAACGACTTGGATTACATTCGAAGATCCGATCAGTCATCGAGCGAAAGTTCTTCTATTTTTTGATTGATGAAATTTTGTGGAATTTAATTTTTAAATTAGACTCAATTTATTCATGAAGAAGGTCTTGGCGGTGTAGCGATAATGCATTTAAATGACGACGATGCTACAGGACAATATTGTAAACAGAATCCATTCTCTTTGTCTCATCATGTTTTAGAGGAAATTGGGAATTATGAGAAAGTGCATTTCCGCATGAATGGCAAAGATGAATTATGTGCAATCATTTACCTCTATATTGTCGTATGGTTGAATGAGCTACGAAAATTTACAGGAATTATTTAAAGGAATTCTTATTGAATTTTTTATATTGGAAATTTATTTGTAAATTTATTAAAATGATTTAAATTCATAAATGATCGAATTGTAAAGAGAGAATGAATGAAATTGTGTACACGAAATGAATGATACTAATTTCTGATAAAATGAGTGTCTGAGTAATGTTGAAGCGAAATATTGAAGCAAATTGAAAAGAATTTAAAAACAGAAATCTTCGGAAAACACGAATACAAAATATAAAATTGAATGATCAACCTCGATAGACGTTTAGATGAAATTCTGGATGAGAAATGAGTGAAAATGAAAATTGAATTAAATTAAATTTGATTTGGGAATAAAAGAAAATTTATCGAGAGACGAGGTAAGAAATTGTAGAAATTGTTCCGAGAGTTCCTAATTTTTATTTATCAGAAATTTTTGTAAGAAAATCATGCAAATCTTATAATAGATGAATAACACAAAACTGATTTGGAGAAGAAAAAATTTGGAAGAAAAAATATTGAAATTGTGTAAGAATAAAACTTGAGGGAAATTCGTTTAGAGATGTGTTTGGTTAATCGATCCGTACAGTCGCTCCATTAGATTGATAATGATGATTATTTCCATAAATATTTGATGTTCCATACATTTGTTCATTTTTGTTATCATCATCATTCATTTTCAATCGACCATAAATTTTCTGATTTGGAGGTTGTTGTTGTGATTGTTGATTTGGTGGTCGTTGATTATAATTATTTGAAGAATTATAAATCTGATCGATATCATACGTTGCCTTACCATAATGATTTTCTACTTGCTGCTGTTGTTGTTGTTGTTGCTGTTGCTGTTGGTGATGATAATCGCCCGTGGTCAACATTCTTGGAGGTTGAGCAATTAGTATACTTTTTGGTGGTGATGTAACAACTGGATTATTTCTTTGTATTTGACGTTGTTGTTGTTGTTGTTGTTGCTGCTGTTGATTGAATAATGGCGTTGCACCATAAATATTTGAATTATTATTGTTATTACTATTCGGTTGTTGAAGATTTAAAGGACGGTGAACGTTTGTTCTAGCTAAAGTCGCTGCAATCATTTGTTGTCGTTGTTGTTGATCATTGATGGCGACGGAACGATTGATTGCATTCGGTCTTAAAGTAAACATTCCACTATGGTTATTAACCATCATATGATTCATCATATTTAATTGATTTCCATTTGTATTAGTTAGTCGAATATTATAATCATTCATCGGTCCTCGTCTAATCGTACCAAATCCTCGATACATATCCATTTGAGGATTATTCATTCTTGGATTTCCATTATTCGTACTGGCAATCGATGGATCAAAACGATTAGTCAAAATTCCATTAGGACGAGATAAAGTATAGGATGGATGTTGTTGTTGTTGTATTGATTGATTTGTCTCATTCATTATATGTTGTTGATTTGAATTCTGAAGATTCGCTTGATTAAAAGGACGTAATGTAGCGGATGCGGCAACAGCAGATGGACGTCCATAATGTCCATAATCATCATTCCTTTTAAAACATTCATCAGGAATTGGACCAACGTTCGGATTCTTATTTCTTTCATTCATCGTTCTCAAATTGTCAATGGATCCCTTCGAATCCAACGAGGGAAGTGTACCAATTGCCATCGCTTGAGCTGGAAGAACATAATTATCATTTTGAGATTGTTGTTGTTGTTGATTATTCTGTCTCTTACACAAGAAACTTGGAGAAGAATTATAATTATTAAAATTCGATGATTGTTTATTCAGTTTCGTATTTGATCCATCCATCTGATCATTATAATCTTCATCAAATGAACATTTTTGACTATCACGATCACGACGGTTATTTGGTCGGCGGTTATGAAGAATACATGGCAATAAGAATATGATAAAAAAGAAGATCATCGCAAGACAACTGATACCCAAGAAGATTAATAGATGTCCTTGGAATGTATGATGACAAAGATTATCTAATGATTTCTGATAAAGATTTGACGGTAACATACACGATTGTGCCATTAAACTCATTGCCGCCGTTTCACTATAATCTGATACATCTGATTGATATGGCATTTTGATTGAATCATCATAAATTTGTCGTTTCGTTTTCATCTTATATGGTTGGAAATGATTAGTTGTAGGTGAGATGATGGACGGTGAATCACTTTGCAATTGTTGATTCATCTCGTTATAGAATGATGACGGATCTCCGATATGATCATTTGCTATTATCTGATTCACATTATTTCCAATTGATGACGAGACCGCAGACGCTCGATAATAACTTTGTTCCATTGCATGAACATATTTATATCCGATATCTTCTTTCAACGCTTTAATACTTGATCGTATCGGTCGCTCATAATCCAATTGATATTGTTGGAAGACGTGAAGTAAATTCTTCACATCCAATTCCTGTCTCACATGACCAATTAAACTATCCAGAATAGTTCGGAAATCTTGAGAATATTTTTGAAATAATTGCATATTATTATTATCATTATGAGTAGCTGATGAAGACGAAGGAGATAATCTCGACGACGACGACGATGATGATGACGATGATTTATTGCTAGGAACAAAAACATTTGTTGAATGTCGACATTCCGTTAAATATCTTAAAACATTAGCACCAAATGTCTGATCGAGTGAATGGGGACCATATTTATTCACATTCGTCGATGATTTCAGAGTATTACTATTCAATCCATTATTTGACGATCCAGCCATCGATCCCGCCATCGACGACGGTGGTGATGTTGAATCAAAAAATGGATCTTCAAATGTATTTCCACGACTTCTAATATAGAGAGTTGGATTAGCACATAAGTCCGAAATGGCTATCGATGACGATAAATGGAATGCCACCAATAACCATAAAATGACGAAAGTTGGAAATAAGAGACAATTATAAATTGTATGAAGAACTTTCGTATTTCGAATGATGACAACCAAACCCAATAAAGCAATCATTGCTATCCAAGACACGAGACCAATAACACCATACCAACGAATTAATTCAAATAATGATGACATGTCATGTAGCATGATGAGACGTTGTGAAAATATTAAGTAATCAGTCGATAAATAACTCGATTCGATTAATTTTATACCATACATGCGAGCTGCATTTGAAATGTTCAAACGATTAAGAAAATCATCAGATCTCCAAATCTCTTCATTGAAATAGAATTGCCATTTATAAATGTAACGAATTGGTAAGGAGAAAGTGTAGAAATCAATGAGAAATGATTTCAAATAAGAGTGAATTATTTCACTTCCATAAACGATGACACCAACAGCAAAACAAACGAGAAATAACATTAAAATTGCTAAGATTCTCGACGAATTCAAAATCTGCTTCCTTCTCCTCTTGAAGTAATTGATAAGAAGTCTCCGTTTAGTTTTCGAATTCAATTCCGATGATCTTCGACGTTTCTTTCTCAGTTCACGTCTTTTATTCTTACAACAAGTTATCGTATTACCATTAAGTGAATGGAAATCATCCGAATCCGAATCTTTATCTTTCTTCTCAAACGTATCACAATCGGTTTCGGATAATCGTTTGAAAACTGAATCATTTTGATCGAATTTTCTCAATGTTAATTTCTTATCCATATCATCATCCAAATCATTGATGTCATCATCACTATATTTCCGATTTCGTCTTCTATTCATATTACCATCGTCATCATCATCATCTAAATCATCGTCTTCATCTTCGTCATCGAATTCATCTTGCTCCTCATTTAAAATAGACGACGTTACAGAGAAGCTTATGAGTGATGTCGATGAACTATAACGTAATTTTGGTCTTCTTTTCAATAACGATTGACGTCGCTTCCCGTATTGACAAACGAGAGAACATGAATAGAATATAATACATAAAATTAAGATGAATAGAAAGATGAGTGGAAGTATCGTCCAGAAGATTAATACTTCAGCATATTGCCAATCGTCAGGATTGAATAATAATTTGGAGATGAACGGTTTTGTTCGAATATCAGTTAATTGTGGAAGACTATTCAATCCATTGAAATAATAGAGGAATGGTCGGAAACGTTGCAATTGGAGATTATAGCGTGGGAGATATTGGAAAAGTTTTACCCAAAAATTCGGTTCATATACAAATTCCCCGCTTGACGACGATAACGACGATGATAACGGTGCGGTTATTTTATTCGGTTCAACCATCGTTCCTTTCTCATATGAACATCATTTGGATGACAAGAGGGGCCCGCATCGATAGTCTGAAAAAAGTGGTCTGTTTAGATCGTCTGGAAAAAGTTAGGAGAGAATATGAAACAGAATGATTCTCTGTTGAATAATTTTATTCATCAATCGATGTTCATTAACGGTAATCAATGCAATAAATATATATCTTCATGTGATGATGATAGACACTTATTTGAATAATGATGATTTCATTAGGTCAATTTACAGACCATCATATGACTGTTCAATTACGATATGATGACGAATTGAAATAAGAGAGTACAGTGTCCATTTAGTCTCCCAATGTTTTCCAATGGTAATCGATTTGATAGATAACTTCTCTCTTTTTTCTTCGAAAATCTTCTTTTTTTATAATTGTTATTCTACTACTACTACTACTATTACTACTACTACTACTACTACAACTATTATATTTCTCTCATGCCTTCCTCATTCATTTAGATTTGATCGAATTATTACGCCTCTCTTTTTATGCTCACAGATGATATCGTTTCTTTTATGCTTTTCTTATAAATAAGATCTAATAAAACATACGTGTGGAATAAGGGAGAGATCAAATCGTAAATGACTAAAATCCTCCCTCCACCTATCAGAGAGAAACATCTCTAATTAAAAGAGAGAGAAGGAGAGAGAGCTACATCTCCGTATAAAAGGGAATTGATCAAATTTTCGTTTTTTTATGTTTATTCTGCTATCACATCTATTCTTCCGTCTACTCTCCCAACAGCTGATTATTCTCTCTTCCCTCAACCACACTTCTTTATGTCAATCAGATGTTTCGAATTCGGACATCTGCTAAATCGATAAAGTATAATCGCTAGGACATTTAGATTCTCAACAAAATTAAATTTAGCTTAATAGAAATTTCAAATAATTTTTGAAACAAATTCAATTTGCTATCTTAACTTCAACCCGTGCCAAAAATAGAAGGAAAATAGATTTTCTTCAACGAAAATAAAAAAGGAAAATTTGAATGTTTTGGTATAAATGTCTGGGGGTAGTGTCTGTCCGCTAATTTCCAATACTTTTCTTTAATTTGTTTTGTTTCTGCTCTCTTTTCGCCTCCAACTATTATCATTTGTGGTGAGTCCCAAGTGTAATTTTTGTATTTTATTGACTTTTATCAGTCTCTATTTCACTTATCATTAATAGTGGTACACATACTTCCATAATGTAAATAGGGATTGATTGATTTATTTATTTTTTCATTAAATTTCCTCCCTGACCATTTTGACGATGGTTTCTTTTTTCGGTGGACATTGTCAGAAAGATGACAAAGTTGTAAAAACAATTTATAAACATTTATACATTCTCCATTTTTTTAATAAACAAATATCTTCTTTATCATTTAGTAATCACTTCAGTCAGGGATAGGAATCACTCAAACATTATTTTATTAATCATCAACATTCTCCTACTGCATTGACAAAACTAAACAATTATCTGTTAATCCAATTAGAACGATATTATTAGCGTCGGTCGATAATTATTGTCTGATGTAAGTGGAATGATATCAGACTAATGTCTAATTTTCATTCAGTCCTAATCGAAATTACAGTTTTCCTCATGACAAGAAGAACTCAAATGAGAGATTTAGTAAAGAGAAAAAGATTATCCGACGATTTCTTCCATATTAGCCGTCAAAATTATTGAATATTCGACAGACACGATCATGAAAGTGGTCATTTAACATCTGCATAACAATTTCTATTCCCACAAAGCACTTCCTCATTTAATTTATATTAATAGAATTATTATCAGAATAAGTGAATTGTGTGAAATAATTGAATAGACATCATGTCACTATAATTATAATAATACCAAATTCCTCATACATACCATACAGTCACTCTAAATACAAGAATTTTAAGTTTAGCAATTATTAGTTGATGCTAGTATAAAATTTTGCCGGAAAATTCTTCTTTCCTTCCTCTTACCACAAAGGAAGTCACATATAATTATTTTATGAAATTCTTTCCCCAACTAATAATATTCATTAAATGCAATGTTATTCCTTCTCGGAAATACATAGTTCAAATTTCACGAAATCTATCAAAGCATCTTACATTAGCCTAATTCGGAGTAGTATTAGTGGGCCAATCCGAACAGTTTAGTAATAGAAATGATTTTCCATAGAACGAAAAAGCTAAGTAAAAAATTGGTGAAAATTTCAATTTGTCGATGACGTTAGATTACGAAAAAAATTGTAAGCTTGAATGAAAAAAGAATTCTGATGGTTGCCATAGTAACGATTCTTTGAATTTTTTACTTTAAGACTAATGAACAACAAATGCTTATTTATCGGAGTGCGATCTGCTGGGAAAACATTTATTTTACGACGTCTTCAAGGTTCATTAAGATCGATAAAAAAAATTAAATTCATTTCGTCGGGTAGATTTGAATTTAGAGAACGATGAAACGGGATTATTGCAGACTCCAATTATGTATACCGAACCTACAGTTATTTTCTTTCTAGTGTAACATTATTGAAAGGTTTAGGTCGGATTGGAGTACTTTAACGTCAGTTTACCAAATACAAATACTAATCGATTAATACGTATAGGTGAACTGGGTTCGGATTTAATCGAAAGTATATGTTACTATCTGAACAAATATAATTTGATAGTCGTTAAAAACAATCATTAATATTGCCCAATAAACATAATTTTCTCTGACACGTAGTTCGTTGTTAATGGGACGAATGCTGAATGCTTACCAGATGTTAGGCGTTATGTTAGCCATTGTGTTGAATGGTTGAATGAGGCGGGTGAGAGTCAGCGTCATCTTTTAATTGTCATTAATAAATGGTTAGATTTTAATGGTCTAATTAAAATTTGCATTATTTTATTAATAAAAGTTTTGAAACATTTTCATTGAACTATTTGGAAATAAAAGAAAGTTTGAAATTGAAAGAGTTGTTCGAAGAACATTTAAAAACGGTATATTCGAAACAAACAATTCCAACCGTAAACGAACATGAATATGTGAAGAAGTTGTGTGGAGAACACATGAAAATATTCAACGAACATTACTCTACTTCTAACACATCAATCACTAGCACGTTAATCAATGCACATTCGGGGAGAAATTTAAGTTCTATTATTTATTGGTTGCATCTGTTCGCCAAGTGAGTGTTCAATATGAATCTTTTTTATTCTTCATTTCATGAATCTGATTCCAAATGTTATTGATGATGGGATTAATAAACTGAAATGGAAAAAATTTGTAAATTATTCCAAATTTTAAATAAAATAAATAAATTAAAACTTTCTTCATTTGTGATTTCGATGTCCACCACGTATATGTTGAGGTGGATTGAGTAGACGACCAAGGATAGGTAGTTTCGTTCTGTTGATTATCATTTCCATTATTAATAATATCATCATTGTTTCCTTTAATTTTAAACTGATAATTCTGATCGTTATGATTGCCACTTCCAACTTTGTCATCCGATCCAATGTTGTTACTATCAACACTTCCACCTGACACTTCAACATCATCGTTGTTGTTGTTGCCAATATTATCAAACACATATTTATTTTGATTAACCTCAATTAATCGTTTTATTAAAATGTTGAACGGAACATTTGTTCCAGTGACTGCTGTAACAGTAGCGGAGGATGGAGTTGGTGGTTGATGAAGTTTAAGGAATGGATTGAACTTCAAATGATAAAAATGTAATCCTGGATATAACCATTGTTTAAATCGATATTCCATTACAGATGGTGAAAATTTAATTGATAAATCTTTCTTATGCAATCGAATTTCCATTGCCAACATCAAACAGCATAGACCCATAAGGAACAAGAGAAACGAAACGAATGACAAAGTTCTTGAACTCTTTCCTTTCTTACGTTTACGTTGCTCCTCGTATGCTGGTGGATTGTTTCCCATTAGGAACAATTCGAGTTCTTTCTTCTCCATTGACTCAAAAGTTTCGTCAATTTTCTTTTCAGTTATTTTAAATTGAAATTTAACTTTTTCGAAATTAAAATATTCATAAGGAATTTTATTTATCAACATTATTTGATTTTATGATGATGTTCATCATGTGATTTTTGTTTGTTTACTTTTCTATCAATCTTAAGTTGCTTAATTTTTTTACAGACAATCCTTCATTATCATCTCTTTTTTCATCCTTATAATATATATTCACCTCAACTGAATCTCATGATGATGTATGATGAACGGAATACGAGAAATAAATATATTTGAATAAAAAAAGAAAAAAAATGTTAAGAAATTAAGTAGGAAATGTAATAGTAGAATCATTCTGATGAGAAAGAATTTCATTATCAATCTTTAATTTTTTACAACTAAAAATTGAAAAATATTCTGTTGTTTCTTTTGGACAAACCGGTCGAATAAATTTAAGAGAAAATTAAAAATATAAAGAATGTCACGACATGTGGAATTCACTCAAATTTTGTTGACGTAATATCAACCAATGAATTGGACATTGATTTCCTTCCTAATAATAACTCTTTATTCTCTCCACAATTCGAGAACTCGATGGAATTGTTCAATTTTCTAATTAAACATTTAACTTGATTGTTCGTCAACTTCTCTTTATCCATTTGAACATCAACAATTAATTTGGATTGTTCATTTAAGAAGAGATCAGTCGTTGGTGAGAGACTAACGTCCGAATCGCAACGAATCCATGAGAAGTCAGGACGTGTTCGAACCTTCCTAAAAGTTGCATTAATTGTTTGGGCATATGAATCACTCGGTTCATAATCATCTGGACATGGAAGAGAATGACGACAATTCATATAACTATGTGTTCGTCGAATATTCTTTTTATGAATGATGTTCTGATTATTCTTATTATTCCACGAATTAATATGTTTTCTTACACTATTAATATATTTATTCTGTTCATCCCAAAGTTGTTGAGGATTTGATGATGATGTTGCTGTTGTTGTTCTTGTTGTTGTTGTTGTTGTTGTTGCTGTGGTTATGGGTGAATTTAACATATTATTATTTGAATTTGATGATGGTTTGAATTTTATTGGAGTTGTTGTTGTTGTTGTTGTGATGGTTGTGGTAGTGGTGGTTTTGGTAATGGAGATGGTTGTCGGTGATGAAGAATTTGATGAGATTGATAAATGAGATGAGACGGATGATGATAGAATGGAAGATGATGAGGAAGAGATATCGACGAATGATTTATTTAGAAGACGATTCTTAATTTCGTTAGCTTGAATTATTCCTTCATAAATGTTCAATTGAGAAAGAAAGTTCTCATTCGGTTGAATACAAGAACGTTTCTCTTTCGTCCATTTGATGGTTTGATTTAGGGGCAATAAATATTCTTTCAAGCCATAAGCAATGACAGTTGATGCTGAACGACTAACACCCATTTGACAATGAACGAGAACTCGATTGTTTGTATCTTTCAATTGGGAAATAAATCGATATGACGATTCCCAATGTGGTAGAAGTTGTGCATTATAATCATCCGAAACTCGTAAATTCATATATTTGAAATGCTGTGGATAAAAGTTGTCGATTTCATTCGATACGTTAAGAATGTGAGTAATTCGATTAGATTTCAGTTCATTGAAATTCGATGCATTCCATTCCGATCCCAACATTACATGATCATAAATTAATGACGGTGCATCTAATTGTGCATAAATCTTCAACGTCTCATCACTGATGAACGATCGATATTTGGAGAGATCACATTCCAATTCTTTCTCTAATCCTTTCCTCAAATCCAATGTTGTGGTGGTAGAAAGATCGACGATTAACATCGTCTCTTTCAATTTCGATCGAATTAATTGACGGAATTGATTCGCATCTTTTTCTTTATTTGACGGAATTTTCGAAATTGGAGAGAAGGAATTGGGTGAAAGTGGAGAATCAGAACGATGAGATATGATTCCATTCATCTGATTCCATTCATTAACAAAATTTGATGGTGAAGAAACGGAATAAACGTTGATCCAATCCTCCTTCCTCAATTCGTTCACATAATGTTTATGAGAAAGAATTTGTTTGTTCACATCATCGATACAGGAATGGAGACATTGTAAAGCATTCCACATACTTTGCACGGAAATCGGACGAAAAGAAAATGATGTTGGTAAATTATTTCGATTCTTACAAGTGATTCTTAACGAACCATCATTTCCATCTAATTCGATGGATGTAGTTGATGTGATGGTTTGAATGAATCCGATAGTCATCGATGATTTCTCTTCATTCGTATTATCAATTCCGATTAATGCATATTGTTGGAGGAGGATGGAATTGATAATTTTTTCATTTTTTATAATCAGTAAATATCGATGATGATTATGGAAACCGGATTGGAGTTCGATCGCCATCATAATCTGATGATTAAAATGGATTATATCCAACACAAAGTTCAATTGTTTTCTCATTAAATCTTTCGATTCATTCATTTCTTTTTGGTTCAATTCAACTTTCTTTTCAACAATTTCGTCTACTGCCACTGGAGAAGTGATTCCATCTCTCCAGATTATACTATCATTTATCGTTCGAATTCTTTTCATTTTTCTTTTCAATTCATTATCCAAATCTGAAAATGATCTTCGTTTCATTAAAAGATGACCGTTTTCGTCTTTACCACCATCATCACCGTCATCAAAATATTGATCGTCTCTTACAATTTCTTCATTCTCCTTCCTTTTTTCGTCAAATTGAATGAGATGATTCGTCGAATTTGATCGTTTTCGGAAAGTGCAATTGAAATGACTCGTCAATCCATCGTTCATTGACAAACGATTATCAGATGAAGATCGATGATTATTTCCCACTTCAACTACATCAATTCTCAACATTATTCATTTCTCTCCAACAATAATTGTCTATTCAAATTAAATAAAATTCTTCTCTCTCATTCCAATTTGATTCCTCGTTTCTTTTTTATTATTTATATTGATCGAGTTGATATTATTATGAATATTATTAATTTATTATTGTTTTAATAAACAATAATTCTTCCTATTCCATCAGCTTACTTGTCTAATTTTCATTTGTTTCTTTCTCTTCTAAATCATTTCCAATCTGATTCAATTCCACATCTCTAATCCACTTTTTCTTAATTCATTTACTTAATTTCTTCTTCAATTCCAATCGATTATCGACATTCATTGCATTCTTCTTCATTTCAAATGGATTTATCAAACGATTTGCTATCGAATGAAATCATCAAATAACATCATAACATTCATTAGGAGACTAATTAATTTTTTCAATCGTTATCACCAATTTGAATAAGATGAGATGAGAATATCATCGAAGTATCATCGACGTTCTCATAATGCCTCTACTTCTTGTTATTCTAATCGTTAATTAATGAATAGTTGTTTGTTATTCTTTTATCGATTCCTCGAAATTTCTACCTACTAAACAATCGATGCACCATCTAATTAATTAAAAGAAGATAACAATGGAAGAGAACTTTCTAAAAATATCGAACGAATAGAAAATTGAAGGAATTAAAGATATAATAAAGTAAAACGTTTATCGTTCATTTTAATTGTTATCATCTGCCCTTCATCATCATCATCATCATCTTTATTCATTTATTCTCATAAATATATTTTCTTCCAACTTCATCATATTATTTCCATCATTCTTCCTTTATTATCATCAAATAAAACCATTTCATTCAATATCTTCTTCTCTCATCCCAATCTACCACCAAACTAAATTCTTACAATCATATTGAAAACTATTTCAATTTCAAACTTTCCAACATGTTCAATGTGGATGATATTCTCCAAAAACTCAACGATGACAATGATTCGAAAATGGAAAATAATGAGAATATGGAAAAGGAAGAAATATCTTCTAATTCACTTTCCAATCATCATATTTTAATGAATCGATTATTAGAACAGTTGATTACAACCGTTTGTTCGATAGACAAATCGGCGTCGATCACTAATTCGCCACCTCTACCTGATTGTTCGACGAAGCAAAATGACTTTCATTGTTGTAATTTCTATGATAATTGTCATCGGAAATGTCGTCGAGTTCGTACAGTATTTACAGGTTAAAAATAAACATCGAAAAAAAATTAATTTTATTTTTGTGATTTTATTTAAAATTTTCAAGAAAAACAATTGAAATATTTGGAAGAACGATTTGCTGCGCAAAAATATCTGTCGTCGGAAGATCGAAAAGAATTGTCTCGACAAATGTCGTTGAGTCAATTGCAGATAAAAACTTGGTTTCAAAATCGTCGAATGAAATGGAAGAAAGAAGTGATGGGTAAAGGAGGATTGGAGATTCCAACGAAGCCGAAAGGTCGACCAAAAAAGAATTCGATACCATCGTTTGATAAATTATTGTACCATTGTCCCGATCATAAACTATCTTGACTATATTTATTTACAATTGCATAAATGTTTGAATAACATTCTTCTTTTTTATCCAGTTACTTCTAATCGAGATTTCATTCAATTTCATATTTTCTTTTATTTCTTTTACGTTAATAAATATTCTTCGAAAGAATCAATTTCCATTTCATTCCATATCTCAAAATTTCTAATTCGATTTCTAATAATATCGATCGAAGAGAAATTTTTCTTTCTCTCATTCATTTCTGATAATTGGTTGATGATTTTATTCATTTCATTTTGAATTTTTTCATTCTCCGTAAAATACTTTTTCATCCATTCAACATCAATTAATTTACTTCCATTTGGTTGTTCGTCGTCTATCGTCACTGATTTTGATACATTTTCAACATTTTCTATAATACAAATATTTTCCACTTCCATTTCTTCTTCTTTCGATGGTTGGTCATTAAGAATATCAATTTTCTGTTTATTTGAAAATTTTGTAGTTTGTTCAATTGATTTTATCAATTCTCTCCTTCTAATATTGTCATCGATTAAATTCTCATTATTTTTTTTAAATTCTATTTCATTTTCTTCATCCATCGTTTTCAACCATAATTTTCTCGATTTATCAATTTCTGATTTTTCCAAAACATTCAACGTCACTGGTAAATTATCTAAAACAAATTCGAAGTTTTGTAAATTTTTTCCTTGTTGATGGTGTTGGAGTAATCTCCAAATTCTCTTTCGATATCGAAAGAAAATGTTGGAAAACTTCACTCGGTTTTTTTCATTCACTCGATCACTGAACAATGAACAGAAGTTGGGATGATTAAAAATTTCATTGAAATTCTTAAAACGATTTCGGATGTCGTGCCATTCGTCACATAATTCTTCCATAATCAGATGAAATTTCAAATTAATTTCTTCAATTCTTTTATGAACATTCTCTTCATCAATTTCATTCTCTTCATCTTCCATAAACTCTCTTAGTTTCTTTTCACCGAACGAATTAAATTGGAAATTATGTGAATGACATTCACCCAACTTAATCATCGTTCGATAGAAATCCAATAATTGTTTATTTCTTTTCGAGAAGAAATTTTCCCAACGTTCTTCATTCGATTGAATTTGGTAATCTTCGAACGCGATTAAAGAACCACAATAATTCTCTAGACAATTTAAAGGAACTTTCAAAAAATAAAATTTCATTGGAAATATCGGGAAGTCTCTCGTCGTCAGATAGAAATGTTTCTCGATTTCATTTAACTTATTTTCATTCTTTCTCCCATCAATCATTCCACTGGTAATATTCGTATCATAAATCCAAAATAATTCTTCAATAAATTTATCATATTTTTTCATTAATAAAAAATTATTAATAGAAATTAGATTTCCCACCGAATATCTGTTTTGATTAAACGTTTTATAATTTCTAGAAATTTCATCGAATACTTTTCTCAATTCTTTTCTTGTTTCGAAAATGTTGAAACCATTTTCTTCTTTATTTCTTTCATATTCTTCGAATCGTTCATCAATTCTATTCGATTGATCAACGAGAAATTCGAATGTTTCATTTTCATCACATTTCTCCTCCACAAAAATCGATGAAATAAACAGGAAAAGATAATTCACATTTTGTAAACGGAAAACTTTTCCATTTATCAATTCTAATTTATAAAATGGAATTTCTTTTAACATTTCATTCAATTTCTCAATTAATTCTTCTTCTCTCTTTATATATAATCCAATGTTATCATTGCTCATAAAATCTGGAATTTGGACGAATAATAAATTATTTTTTTCAAAGTTCTCTACTAAATTATATCGGAAATTTTCCGCTTTTTCGTTCATATGAAAATATTTCATTGATGAATTAATGTCAATAAAAATTTTTGATGATGTTTCATCGATTCTTAAAACGAATGAGAAGATTTGAGGAAATTGATGGAATAATAATTCCATTGAACTCAAAGAGCTGTCATTGTTTGGAAGATGATAATTTAAAGAATTAAACTTTTTCAGTTTGAAAATATTTGTAATAATTTCCGTTTTCTCATATAGACAAATGAATCGTATCAGATAATCGGAATATAAACGATTGGAAAAAATTTTTTGAAATTTTTCAGATTTGTTTTGAAACGAATTTTTGAGAATAAAATTATCGATTTGCAAATTTTCTGATTCATTCGATTTTGTTCTTAAAATATTTTGTTCCTTCTTTAAATTCGTCGATGATCGTGATAGTGTTCGATATTCGTACAATTCGTTGACGATATTTGCTAAATTCGTTTGTTGATAAGTGGAAATATTTCTCATTAACTTCTCATTGAAATATTCTGCTAAAGTTTCATTGAGAAATATAAGTTGGAGTCGATTCTCTCCAATGGAGGATGAACGACCTAATTGTAAGAAGAAATTGTTCTTGGAAGAACCGAAATATCGTATAGTATTAATCGATATTGTTAATAATACGATGGATGAATTGATGGATAAGAGATTTATTCCTGAATTGTTCAATCCGATTCGTAATAAAGTAGAAGAATTAGCATATTCTTCAAGATTTCTCATTAATTTATTTCGCCAATTTTTCTCCAAATGGAAAATTTCACGATTTTTTTTCGATTTGTCCGATAAAATTTTCAGTTTCGATATGGTCATTGAATCATAATGATTCTGGAGATAATTGACCAATTCATCATTCTTCGCATTGATGAGAGTCGATAAATATTCGAAGAGATATAAACGTTCGATATATCGCCATTTGAATTGTTCATATAAGAGAATGGAAAGATCGTAACGAATTTTCTCTTTTGCACATTTTCTTCCGGGGAAAAGTTTTTGAGGAAATCGTGAGACTTTTTTGAAACTTTGATCTGCTATTCTCTCCGCCACACATTTTTGTTCTTCGAATAAATTAATTTTTTCTTTAGTTTCCACTGAAATCTGTTTATTGAAACTGCGATAAATTATTGAGTTGTAGGAAGAAGTGAAACTGAAAGAATATCGATCCAAATGAAATGTTGTTACATTGGAATTTATTGTCGTTTTCATCTCATCGATAAATACCAAATCTTTCAATAACATTATTTGATGATAGTTCTCTTGACATTTGTGAATTGATTGACAAAACAAATTAAGATTTCTATTGAATTTATTCCATTCTTTTATTTGAAAATTGTTTCTTATTTTCTCGCACAATTCCATCAACCGGAAGAAATGTGGAATTGAAATAAATTCAAAAATTGTCGAAGTTTCATTGTTATCCAATTTATCATCAATTAAACTGTTCACTTCAAAGAACAATTCAAGTTCTTTCTCATTAATTTGAATAAATTCATCAGAATAAAGATCAGTGACATTTCGAACTATCATAATCATAGGAATATCGGAATTAGGAGAACTGCCCATCAATTCATCAATTTGTTTCTTCACATTAAATTTATGTTTGTCTTGTAAAGTGTGTCGATTAGACAACGACGGAAATGATGAGAGAACATTGAATAAATATAAATAATTCAAATATTGAAAAGAAATCGATATATTTTTCTTCTCTTTCGAATATTCCTCAAATATTTTCAAATTCTTCCAATTCCTCAACTTCTTCTCACTCTTCGATTTCCATGCTTTATTCAAATCGCTTACTTCCTCTACCACAGCGATGAATTTGATGATTGGTAATCTTAATGAAATGAAATCCGTCATTCTCCTTCATAAAACCTGATATACTCATTACATCGATGGTAATTGGAAAGAAATAAATAAAAATAAAATTTCAAAATTTATCCAAAAAAAAATTTTTGTGAAATAATTTTTAATCGATAGTTTTATGGAATTCAAAAAATGAATAAATCACAAAATTAAATTTTAAGCCTTATTTAAAAAAATTCAAATTTTAAAAAGTTTCGCAAATAATTAATCTGAACTGGTTTTTAGTTTATTTGAGTGAAGAGAAGATTGTTTGAAGAGAATGAAACATTTTTGAATGTGGAAACAAGATTATTTTTTTGAAAAAAATTTCTTTCGTAAATCTCCAACAATTCGAATATTTTTATTACCATTCCGAATGAGGAATTGAGAGCCATCCTTCAAAATCGTTTTCCGCTTACCAGATTCCGTCAATAATATGAAGGTATGTTTCGTTTCACAAAAAACCACACCAGATATGCCGATGAGACATTCATTCCGACTCTTCTCTACTTCTATAAGTGATCCATGTAAATCAACTTCGATATCATCATTCTTGATTTGGGAATGATACGTTTGCCACATATCATTCAACTTCTTCTGTTGTCGATTCATTCGATTGACATCATTATTAAGAACGATACATCTTCTCTTCAAATCATTTTTCAAATCATTTTTCATTCTTTGACTATCAGTCGGATAAGTGTCATCGATTAAACTATCTAGCACATCTTTCTCTCTGTTCGTCGATCTTCTCTTCAATGGACGTCTCATATTTATTATGAATGGAAATAAATCTTGAAATGAAAAGATAAATAGATTGAAATATTAAATAAATAGAAGAATAAATTTGAGAGATGATGAGAAATCTGTTGAATAATTGGGAAAAAATAATAATAAGAAAAGAAAAAAAAATAAAATTATTTTTAAAATAAATTTCATTTTTTTGAATTTGATACAACATAATATTCGAATGACACTTGTGAGAAAATATGAAGATGAAATCTGATAAATTCTTTAAAGTTCATCATGCTTCCTCAATATCGCATTATTGTTCACGTCTTTATATAATTGACAAAGTATTCTCGCCTCAATTATCAATACATATTCACACATTTGTGGTTCTAATAAGATGAGGGAAACTGATTCTTTCACCGGCGTTTTCGATGACATCTTCTTCTTCTTATCTTTTGGTTGCCATGAAGAGGTGGCACACTTAAATTTCACTTCCACTTGTCTTTTCTTTTTCGTCTCATGACAAATTTGTCCATCTGCATAAAAATGAGAAATTGTTCTAAAAAAATTAAAAAATTTCATAAAAATTACAAAATGAAACTTTGAATTTGATGGACGTTTATGTTCATTTTTGATCAACCAATTTTTATGAATATTCTCATTCCATCTCCCAATAACGATGGAGGAACGTTTGGTCTTTTTATGTGCATCCTCCTCTTCATGATATTGGATGACATGTCGATTATAACAAAATTCATATTTCCACCAAAGTGTCCCACCTCCATTCAAACAATGTTCTCCACGAATAAATCGTTGATATATCTGCTTCTCATTCGTTGTCAATTCAACATCATTCGCTGACAATTCAGTAGTGTGCAACACTAATTCCGGTTCTGGTTCTTTTAAGAAGTTTGCTGGTGGTCCATCGGCTAATAATTGACCAGTTAATTGTTTTGGTGTAACATCTTCTTTTCTCGTATCTTCATAATTGATTGCTTCTTTATATTCTCTCAATTGTCTCATAAGACTTGGATCAATACTTGATGCATCTGGTAATCCTTCTTCTTTCACCATCTGTTGATCTATTTTATTATTTTTTTTTAATGTTAAATTAATATAATTGAAAATTATTTAACCTTTATCTGCACTGACATGAAATGAACTAGATTCAGGAGAATTGAATTTAAATGTGATAACAACTGTTGTTCCACCTTGTGTCGTTACCTGTTTAAAATTAAAAATATTTTAAAATAGAAAAATTATGAAAATATTAACGATAAATTTCCCATTTTTTGACAGATCATTCATGATGGAATCTTTATCTCCTATTTTCTGATATTCATTAATTTCCTGATTAATTTGTTCGGATAATTTTGGACGTATTTCATCATTAATTTCAGCTGTATAACATGCGATATTCGATGGTGGTTTCGGTTTCCGTTCATATTCCTGAAGTTGACATAATTCTGACGAGAGAACTTTTATCTCATAAATACACGTCGATATCTCATCTAATGAATAGATGGAACCGAAACCATTTTTATCACAGAAATATATCACGTTTGTTCTACGACGTCTTTCTGGCATAACTTCACATGTTGTTCCTTCCGAATATGGAACTAAATATCCTGTTAATTCTTCATCATCGATTACTCTTTTCACATATTCAACGACTTTATGTTTTTGGTCGTTGGGATGGAGAATACTATTCAATCCACCTAAATATTCTCCTAAAATGAATTCTTGTTGAATTTCTTTCTTTGCTCCATTCCGTTCTTCACGATATTGTTTAATAACTTCTCCATGACATAATTTGTATGTCCAATAAGTTGATACTTTATCATAACATCGTTTAGATTCGATGACTTTTTTGATAATCTTCTCTTTTCTTGATTCTAAAAATGTTCTTTTCTCTTCTCGTTCTTCTTCTGTTTCTTTCGATTCTTCATCTCCCTTCTCAATATTTTTCTCTTCTTTATCTGTCAATAATTGCATCGTATATGAATTCTTTGGTAGAACACAAAAATATTCAACATGATCTCCTGATGTGACATTCATGACGAAATCATGCTTTTTACCATTATCTAAATATTCTTTTATTAGTTGAATGTCATTCAATTGATTCTTATAATTCTCATTCATCTCATCGTCCAATTTCAATGATTCTTCTTCGTTCGGTTTATGAAATTCAGTTAATTTTTTTTTAAAACTTCCACCGAAATTCAGATCGTATAAAATATCATCTTCCGTTTTGGATCTCATACACAAAATTTGGTTTAAAATTAATGAAAAAAATAAGAGTCTAAAAATCACTTCCATTCCTTTTGAAATAATTGGTAGTGGGTTATGATTGGTTAAAACTTAAAAATGTAACTTCTATGAAAGAATTGGAGTTGAACAAAGCAAATTTCCTACAAAAAATTAAATTGAAATCATCAATTCTTAAGGAATTTAAGACTGACGTTTTCCTAAATTTCTCGTGTCAGCTTCAATTTCAAACGAATAAAATAATACACAATTATCACTTAAGAGAATTTTAAATGATTTAGAAAGTTTCAATCGTTATCAAATTCGATTGATACATAGACATAATACCCATTTAATTTTATTCATATCAATATTTTTAAGAAGAATATTTTGATAATTTGAAATTAACATCCAAGTTCAATAAACATAAAACTTTATAAGAATCTTTATAATAACAAGTTACATCGACCATATATATCGACATTATTCAATAGAAAGTAGCCTAAAGGAAAATTTAACATAGGGCTAGAATAACATTTATTAAACCTTTGATTATTGATCAGAAATGATTATTAGTTGACAGGAAATTATTAAAAAGAATTAGTAGTCGCCATAAAACCAGTTAGATATTTAATCTTCAGTCAATTGTATAAATGTTCGAATTCAAGTCTATTGTTCTGATATTAAGTTGAAGTTTTTTGTCATTCGATAAATGACTTTTTTCCTCACATTTTTTAGTTCAGTTGATATCGCTTAGTCGACAACTTTCCATCTCAGATGGTACTGAATGCTCAGCTAATCCATGTAGTAATGGTGGGAGTTGTTTCGAATTGGTTGGAGGCTATTCTTGTCAGTGTAAACCGGGTTATACTGGTTCCACCTGTGCAAGTGATATCAATGAGTGTACGTATTTGACTACAATCTGTGGAGCTTTTGGCACTTGTTCTAACAGAATTGGAACTTACGTCTGTAATTGTATGAATGGATATACGGGACAAATATGCGATGAAGAAATAGATCCTTGTGCATCGAATCCTTGTCTTTATGGAGCGACATGTGTTCGACGAGAAGACGGAAATTATCATTGTCGTTGTAAAAGGAACTATACTGGTCGTCGATGTGAAAGTCATTTGAATGAATGCTATTACCACATACATAATTGTAAGTACAATTCCACTTGTGTTAATCAGGCATCGTCTTTTAGATGCAATTGTGAATCGGGATATACTGGTGCCGATTGTAGTAGTGAGATCGACGAATGTTTAACTAATCCTTGTCAGAATACGGGAACTTGTGTTAATACTTTAGGAGATTATTATTGTGTTTGTCTACTTGGTTGGACAGGAAAGAATTGTCAGACTAATGTGAATGAATGCACGGCTTACAATTATGGTCGAGGACCTTGTTTGCACGGAGCCACTTGTACTGACACGACAGGCTCTTATAGTTGTACTTGTACACAATATTGGACGGGATTGAATTGCGAAGTTGACTTTGATGAATGTGCACCAAACATATGTCAGAATGGAGGTTAGAACAATCCTGATTGTTTTATATCACGATTATGAATTAATTTTACATTATGGAATGAAAATAGGAAGTTGTACAAATTATGAAGGATCATTCAAATGTGTCTGTCCAAATATCTGGATGGGAGTTACATGTGAAACGGACTATGACGAATGTGTAAAAGTGAATCTGTGTCAGAATGCTGGAACATGCACAAATACAGCTGGCAGTTATACGTGTACATGTCAACCATCGTGGACTGGAAGACATTGTGAGAATGATGTTGATGAATGTTTAACGACTTTAACTAATAATTGTCCGACGGATCGTTCAAAATGCATTAACGAAATAGGAAGTTACAAATGTAAATGTTTACCAGGTTCGTAATATTATTCGTTTATATTCATTGCCAAAAGGAATTGTTAATTCAACAAACAGATGAGGAAGTGAATGATAATCGAAACGATTATTTATCATATATTGATCAAATTATATCATTAACCATAATTCTACCAAACTTCCACTAAAATTTTCATTGTTTTTATTTGAATTGTTCATTCATTCATTCATTCATTCATTCCTTCCTTCTTCATCTTCCCCTCTCATTAGCCGAATGAGAAATTGTAATTAATGAATTTTCATTAATATTCTCATTTCTATTTCTCAGGAACACATAAATGAACTTCTCCTTTTTTTAAGAAAATTTTATATCCCAAAATATTATTCTTCACTTTAAATTAGACATCAGCCACATAATAGTGGAGGATTAAGGAAGAACTCTTTTATTGATCTTTATTTCTTTTTATTCATATCAAATATTTTTAGGATATGCCGGAGTGTTGTGTGATATCAATATTAACGAATGTGTATCAGAACCGTGTAAGAATGGTGGAACATGTCTTGATGGAATCGATTCATTCCAATGCAATTGCCCGCCTCCCTTCACTGGTATCTATTGTGAAATTGATACGAAGAAGAGATGGCTCTCCTCGTTGATATTGGCGAGTGTGTGTGGATTTATTGGTGTCGGCTTATTAATCGGCATTACTATTGCTGCGGTTTATGTCAAACAATCATTCATTAGTAAGGGATTGAAAACCTCGCGACCAGAGAACTATCTCTCTAAGCAGAATTATTATGATGAACATCGTTATGAAGCTTTATTAAATCAGATAAAGGCGAAATGAATCTCTTAAGTGTCTCTATTAAACATTTGCACAGACCATTCATTCTTTCATCATCTTACAAACATTGACGACTAGATGGATAGACGACTAGTAGAGTGCAATCGCCATCTACTACAAACAATACAGTACAGTACAATCAAATGAATTGATTGTACTTATACAATTGAATTTACAATAACCTCTTTTGTCCACTATCATATCCATTCTTCTTCTTCTCATTTCACTATTCTTTCCAAATGATCATAATAGATTCAGTGGGAAATATATGAGACTTATTAATAAAACCATCATTATTGATGCACTTGTTTTCGATTATTCAATAATGGACATTTTAACCCATCTGATTGTAATTGTGATATCATTCATTTATGTAACCGTGGATTTTCAATTATCCATGTATATTCTCTTCTTTTTCGACACTTCTTCCTAGAACTTCGTCGATTAACTTCATTTCTTCTTATTTATAAATTGAATGATTTTTACTAAAATGAAATATCGATATTAATGTTGATATTAATGAATGTCTATCATTATCTTCATTTTGAGTTCTCGAAACTTCATTCGAAACGAAAACAATCCATTGGAGGAAGGATAATTATGAGAAGTTTGTGAGTTATTCATTTCAATTTTATCACGATCACTTGTTAGCCGGTCATAAAATTTAGTTAATGTCATTCAGAATTGATTCACTTATTCTCTAAATGACGCTACTCTCTATCCTGAATCTCATTACCACTCACGTTTTCTAATGTCCGTTCCAATATCCGGAAAAGGAGTTATGGAGGAAGTTCGTTAAAAAGAAAATCTTATAACTTTTTACCTTTCTCCTTTTTTCCGCTTTCTCAATGGAACCTCCGATTGCTATATCTTCCTTCCATTTCATGAAGAACTAAATCTTTGAAAGAAATTCATATTTTCCTAATGTTTTCTCAAATATATTCAGTTCACTATATAAATTTCAGACAAGAACATATTCGAAATTTCCAAGTATAAATCTCTTCGTCATTTCATAAACAACAAAGAGAAGAAAATAATTTTCGATAAAAGCTGCTGTTGCTGCAATTTATTCTTGCTTCCTTTTCACGTCATAACGTAATCTTTCCAGATTGCGTCGATTAAACAGCAAGTCCTATTTCTACTACATATTCTTCTACTTCCGTTCGGTAAAGCCTTGCTCACACTACTCGAACTATAAATAAATTGTTCATTCTCCTACTGGATGTTTATGAAGTTTTCTTTCTTTCTATTTCTCTTTGTCATTACGAATCAGGATTATATTGTTCGTTGAATGAAAGAGCAAATAAGATGGTGCACTAAACGAATAATCGAGGCAGTTGAACATCAAGTGTTTGACAACGACGACGACAACGACGAATATTGTTAAGGATCAAGTCAGATATGAATTGATCAAAATAGATTTGAAGTATGAATCATATATGATGATTGAAGTTTGACGATGGATGAAGGAATGAATTAAGAATTATGTCAACAGTCAAATGAAGAAGTGGAATTGATGTGAATAATCGTATAATAATCGTAAATACTTGTAAAATCTAAAGACTAAAAACCCATTCTCAATTGAGCGATGAACAATGAGAATATTTTTCGTTTTTTCTACTTTTCTTCTCGGAATTCTTCCTGTTTGGAACCGCGCAAATCATTCGGATCCAATAATTCTCAACACCAATACACACTCCTTAATTAGCATATACAATTCAATGTCAATACATAGATGATCGATCTTATTCGAGAAATAATGTTTCTTAACTTCCTCTATCACTTCCTTTTCCAGTCACATAGAAATCGGTGTTCGTTGATGAACTCTTGAATTATTGATAGAATTGTTGATAATATATATTTATACACTTGTATCTTTTATATTGGGATCGAGTTGTATATGTATTTTTAGATGATGTAATGTGAATTAAAATCAATTTCCATCCATTCCGTCATCGACAAATATTTAAATGATTTTCTTCATAATTTATTATAATCGATGATTCATATTCCTCATTATTATGGTAGTGATAGATATTAATCAGGATGGAATCGATTCATTATTATTATCGACCTAGGTAATCAGTCGATAATGGATGATAAAGGTTTCGGTTGAGAATAAATGTCATAAAGTGAATCGGAATGGAAATAGTTGAAATATTCGTAATTATTTCATTAGGTCGGAGGATAGACAGAAATAAATCGGCAATCAGTTAATCTTAGTCGTTAATGAAATTTAAAAGAATTATCGTCGGTTAATTCATCATTTTTTGAGGTCAAAAAACAAATTCTTCAGTGAAAGGCAAATGAACAATTATTTTAATGATTTGATCGATTGATAATATTCATTCACTTATTCATTCACATACTCGCTCACTCATCCATCCGTTCATTCGAGTAAGATTCTCGTCATTATACTGCCATTTCGACAATTCTTCCATGTTCACGCACCCGACAACATGAAGGTCTTTCGCCACCCAATAAAACTTATTGTCATATTATGCAGGAAAGAAAGAAGGAGAGGCGAAAAGTGAAATTTAAATATGCTCCGAAAAAAAAGAAAACACCTGATAAATACGGTTTCTTTACTTTACTTTTGTATTCGTCTACTCACACTACTCATTCACGTCTACTACAGATGGAGTAGTAACTCGTACAAGGATATGATTTGGAATAGAAAAGATTAAGTTCCATTGGAAATTCTATTGGAATTTGTTTAGGTGGAAATGATGAAGAAAATGAACAAATCTTTAATGAACTGAATGTTGATATAGAATAATCACAATCTGTTTGACATAGCAATTACTTGACGATTGTATGGGAGAAGTATATTAATAAACAAAAAGACGAAGAAGATGAAAGGTGCTAATCGTTCAACGATTGAAGAAGAGACGAAAAGTTTAATGAATCGATACAAATTCCCCCAATTTTCCCATCAATATCAATATGCATAATTCTCAACTATTCTCATGATGCACAAAACGCATGTATCCGCTTAAATTAGCATGAGGTGGAGTTCGTTTATTCACGACGAAATATATATTCATTTCAAATAATAGTATTGTTTCATTTAGTCTAGTAGTTGTATGGCTGTTCGGTAGAGTTTATTACTTGAAATACCGATCGAACATGTCACTTACTGGAAATTTACTAAATTAAAGTTTAGTGAACTAATCACATATTCGTTAATATACAACATCATCTCCCCTAATAGGAGTAATAGGAAATGGATTGGAAAATAAATATGGAAAGACTGGATGACTCGAAGGATAGATTTCATGATAACCGAAAGAAAAGGACTGTGAAAGAAAGTATATTCTTTTCCTTTTAATCTAACAACTTCAAAATGAGATATAATGTTATGTAATGTGAATGAGTATGAAAAGTAGATGTGGATAGAATATTTGAATGGATAGAAATAGATAGATAGATAGATAGAAGTATGAACAGTATTCTTCTCCTTATGCTCGCTACTTCTTTCTAATAATAGTTTATTTTTCTATACAATCAGTGAACTGTGGAAATCGCTCCCAGTAGAGAAGTTATTCGTTCCAAATTTTTTTCGTGATTAATATAAAAAAATTATTTGTTTCATTTATTTTCTGTTTTGAGAATGATTACATGCATTTCATTCATATATGTTCCAGATTAACATTTTCATATAAATCTACGTTATATGGCATTGAATATTGAGTGATTCATATTAAACAACTGATTGTCGATCAAGTTTTTTTTCTTTTCTTCTTTCATTCTCATTTGGAAGTGTCTTCTCCCATCACTAATCCAACATCAAACACTGAATCAAAACTTCATATGTCTACTCCCCTCCTGTCCCTCCATCTGTGTTTTCCTTTTATTTTCCTTTTTTTAGGAGGAGAAGATGAAGTAATGTAAGTTTAATTCGAGTTTAGTGGAAAGATATCCGATTCGGGAATGATACATGATTCAATTGATTTAAAGGATTTCTATTATGTTCCTTTTGTTTAGTTCGTTCAGTTTAATCGGATTTTTAAACTAATTTAACATGTTCATCTCTAATTATCAGAACTGCAATGGTTTACTGATCGATTTCTATTCATTTCTATTAAACATCTACCAATGGTAAATGGTTCTCATTGAATCATTACAAAATTCTCGTTGACGATTGTGGCTAGTAGTTGGTTGTTTCTAGTTTGTCTACTTTCAAACAAAAATTGTTCTTTTCCAAAACTATAAATTTTAGAGAACGTATGGAAGAAGAGACTTTTCATTTAATTTTATCAATTTACATAGAAGAAAAGTTACATAATTTAGTGGTCTGTTTGACAAATGATGCCTGTCATTTGGTAGCATTACCTACTGTTTCTGAACAGTAGTAATAAATAAAAGTAGCTTCCGTTTGTCTTCCGCGGATAATATTTGGGGGTAGCTGCTGTTTCGAGAGAAATTTAATAAAATTCCCATATATTGCCTCAAATAATCTGCTTCAGTTACATAATATTATATAATTGGAGGAGAGTCAATCTTAATTTTTATCTTATTTCACATTTTATTTCGATTAATTTTATCGATGAATTTTATACAAATAAATTAATCTGCTAAATTTTCATGATGATGATGAAAATAACATTGATGATAATTTTCCTTTATTGGTAGATGTTCTTCATTATAAATATCGTTCTTTTATTATTTGATTATGGTCAATCAAATGATGTATATCCGGAATTCGTTTCAACGAAAATTAATCATACAATTCATGCAATCGTCGGAGAAGAGGTAATATTACCTTGTGAAGTGAAGAATCTGTTACCTGAAACGCATGTTGGCAATTTATGTTTTTAACTTTATTCGATTAAATTTTCTTTTCTTTCTTAGATAATTTGGATAAAGAAAGAATTTAATAGTCAATTTCCTAATGCATTAACTGTTGGAATGAATCAGTTTAATTACGATTGGAGAATGTCAGTTCTACATCGCATAAAGTTGTCTATTATTAATATTATTCTCAATATTATTTATTTAATTATAAATCATTTATAGTAGTGCTCAAAATAAAGTTAGTAATGTAACTCAACAACAACAACATCATCAACGTCGTCGGATTAAATTGACGAAAAGGACAAGTGTCGAAGATATCGTGAGTGAAACATGGAACTTAAGAATATCTGATGTTCGTTTACGTGACAGTGGAATCTATCAATGTCAAATTACTGTTAATCCAACATCCAAAAAGAAAAACATTGTTCTTTATGTTCTTCCCCAGAAGAAGACGACTAACAACAACTTGACATTCAAAGGTTTTTCTTTATTCAATCTTTCTCCCCCCTAATGAAATCAATAATCTTTTATTCTTGAAGAATTATTGAACGATCGATATAATTTGGATCGAAGACGTGCAGTAAATAAATATTTACAAAGAAATCGACAAAACTCAAAGGAAAAGAAAATACTTAAGAAGGAGGAGAAGGAGAGTATTTCTCGTTCAGCATTTCGTGCTCCATATTTTCATAATAATTCAAACAGACCGTTACTTCCTTACTTGAATTGTGCTTGGCTTTTTTCTCTTTCTATTTATGTTCACACGTTTTTCTAATTCTAACCAATTTTATATCCTTTTTTTCGTTTGCGAATTCTTCACTTATTGTAAATAAAAATTTAGAAACTTTTCAATCTGACTTTAACTTCTTATCTCATTCATTTTCAGTCCATATTATCAAACAAATCTTTCTTTCTTTTGATTATAATGAATTAAGTTCTTTAAAATTACGAAGTAATTTTCGTCAATTATTTTCGATTCTTCTGCAGTCAACAAGTCTTCTGCCATTTCTTTCCCGCTTTCAATAATTTCGATGAACAAATTGAACTTCGAGGAGAGTTCTTCCATTTTCCTACCAGATTTCTTAACCAACTTTTCGTCACATCATTACAATTCTAAAAGAGAGAATTAAAACAGAATTTAATAAAAATAAAATTGATATTAAATTAACGGAAATTGGTTTCATTTCTCCGAAGCAATCTTCATTTATTATTTTATTCAATTGGATACATGCTTGATTGTAACAAGTATTACCTGGAGTCATTTCCATAGATAACATGCTAAATTTTCCCGACATTGCTCTGCCATCACCATTAATTGAATTACGGAAACCTTTTCGTAAACCTTAAGAATAGAATTAGAATTAAATTAAAAAAACTAAAGAAATTTTAACACATTGTCCGAATTACCATAAATAATATAAAGATAATTGCTGTAGTGGACAAAATTAGGATAGCGAAACTTATCCATGAAACGATGTTACCAAATGGTTTCTCATCTTTCTTCCTAAAACGACAAATTTTTTAAATTTCTGAACTAATTGAATTAACTTCGAAATTTTAGATGGTTTTCCTTTTTTAGTTTTCTTCGACGGTTTTTCGATTTTAACGGATGTCACATCGCTCTTTTCATCATCGCTTTTATCTGTAGCATTGTCGATATCTGACACATTCTTATCACTCTCATTGTGAGACATGATTGAAAAACAGAATTATAATAATTTTAATAGAATTAAGTTGAAGTTGACATTTTAGAATGTTTTTAAGTTGGCAAATAATTAGAAAGATTGATGATTTGTTTTAATGATCATCATAAAATGGAAATAAAACGTTGAAAATGGTCAAAAATAATTTATGTTCTTAAATAATTGAATATAATGAATAAGATAGATGATTTGCAATGGACTGTCGAATTAAAATTTTATTCGCAAAGTGATTCAACAATTGTTGGATCCATTAATTTCGGGTTTCTCTCTTGACATCTCACCACCGTACTATTGATCAATTGATCAATGAGAACTTGTAACATTGTCTCATCGAGAACATAAGTCCAAAGATTAGTCAATAAATAATTGGCATCAACTTGCATTTGTTGTAATCCGAATTGGTTAAATGTGCACAATCGAACCGCTTCAATGAATGTTTTCAACATGATTTTTATTACACCGTTCGTGATATCTTCCCTCTTCACACATTTGCCTTTCTCACCAATTTCATTATCGAAAATTTTTATTTGTTCACTAAACAATCGAGCAGATGGTAATGTTGTAGGAATGGCTGTCACATGAAGATTTTGTCGATAATAATTTACATTTTCATATTTCGATGATGTTCGATTAGATGAGGGACTTTTAATTTTTTCACTAGAAAAATTTTTCATATATAATTGATTGTGAGATGATGACTCACTGCTGATACCTTTATCATGTTGAATCTTTGGGGGAAAGAATTGTGCTACATCTGATTCCATCAATACTAATTCATCTGTTAATCGACGAATAACACTTCGTACTTGACGTGGTTCATGAGCATGACGCCAATCTCTCGCTTCCGTACTCTTCTCAATCATTGTTCCCAATTGATAACCAGTCAAACGAATATATTGATTAACGATAAACTGTAGCAAATTATAAAAATTATAAAATTTATAAAATTTGAACTTTTGACAATTTTTCAAATTTCATCAATTCATCGTCAATAAATTCATTATTCTTATAACGACTCACCGAATCTTTTCGTAATGATAAGAGATATTGAATACATTTCATACTTTCAGTTTTATTCGAACCAATCTCTTCCTTAACATATTCGTCGTGTAATTCAGAATAAATATGATACTAATAAAATTTCCAAAAAATTTTAATTTTCAAAATTATCGCTAAAAAATTTAACTATTGGACAAATATAATATTTTCCTATCATTTCACATAATTTCGACGTTGCTAATAATAAGAAAGAATTCGATGGACTTTTATCACCAAACAAATATTTCTGTCAGAAAAAACATTTTTATCTCATAAATTTTTTTCATAATAAAACCGAAAACTTTAATAAAATCCAAAATGAATTGATGAAGAACATCAAATAATCGTTGTTCGATTATTATCTCCAATATCAAATTGGTCAATATGGGAACTTGTTCCAAAAGAATCATTTCATTCAAACACATTAATCTCAACACATTCTCAACTTCTCCCAAAAATTTATTTAATTCACTTTCAATGATTTCCATCCATTTTATATTCTTCTCATTCTTCTCATTAATGAGAAGACTCTTCTCATGTAGCACAAGAATCAAATCTACAACGAACATTTCAGTCTTTAACTTTAAAAAATAAGAAAAATATTTGAACTTATAAATGATCTTTCCAAATATTTTCCAAACATATCCACCAAATTTGTATAACCAATTAAACAACAACATATACATCGACTAAATAGAAGTTAGAGGAGAAAGTGGAAATTGTTTGTTTAAACTCGATAATTTCTTTTGATCGAATGATCTTGTCTGCTGCAATCAATCGTCGATATAATCGATCAATTCCACGAATTCGTTCATCGATATCGATCGTACGATGATTATTGAAAATCTTTAAACAAATTTCCATTAGATGAAAGGAAATAATTAAGAAAACTTCATTTTTCATATTGGAAAGGATTATGTCAAAGAATTGTGAAAAATGAAAGAGAATTTTTTCTTTCAACAATTCTTCATTCTCCTTCCAATCATCTTCATGTTTCACGAATCGATCACGATAAACAGATATGAATAATGTGAAATCATAAACAAATAAATTGCAGGAATATTCGATGAATGACGTCTCATCCATTTCATCTTCCTCATCACTATCGATGAGAACTTCTCTCATCTTTAATTTCTTCTCATTCGATTGTTTTCTTTCTCGTCGAATTCTCTTCTTTTCTTCTTTTCTCCTCTTTAATTCATTCTCATCATAAAATGGATTTTTCTTATTCAATATTTCTTCTTCATCTTCTGTTGTCGATTTGGATGATGAATCAGATAACGATGGAAGAATATTCGTCTTTTTCGATTTCCTTTTAGAATTTTGACAAATTCTCTCAAATCTCTTCTTTCCACTTTTCAATTGTTTCTGTTGTTCATTCACATGAGATGAATGTTCCACTCTTGGAACCATCACTTCATCTCTCCCAACATCAACAACTTCGTTTGATTTTCGAATTCGAGATTTTATTAAATTCAAATTTTCTTCACATTTTTTATCTAGACTTTTTCCAATAGAATAGAATAAAACAAAAAAGATAATTCCAAAAGAAATGTGAAACAATTCCAAAAATTTCAAAACGATAATTTTATCTTCCACCTTCAACTTCTGCAATAAACCAACAACTTCGCTCAATTCTTTCCCACTTGTCTAAAATGAAATAAGAGAAAGAAATTTTGGAACAGAAAAGAAATTTTTGAAGGAAAATAAATTTAAAAAAAAACCTGAAGATTATCAAATTGTTCAAATAAATTATTTTTAATTCTCTCCATTTTCTCGTCACATTTTCCACGAATCGTTTTAAACGATTTCTTCGATGTCGCTTGTTCGATATTCTTATTTGCAGTTTCATAACAATTGATAGCCATCTCATAATTCTTCTCATCGATAAATTCTTGAAGTTGATTCGGTAAATGAGAGAAGAATTTCAACTTTTTAAATTTCTCGTTAAATAATTTGGGAAGAAAAGAAAAATGGAAAAACTTTTTTCAATAAATTATGTTTATCCACCACACGAGACATCTCATCTCGTCGATTTTTCAACGATGAACTGATTTTTGTATTATATTCAGAAACATCATCCATCGTCGATCGAAGTTTGATGACTTCATCGGACATTTTATCAATTTCAGTTTTCATCTTTTAAAATAATTACAAATTTCCATCATGAATCTAATAACTTGTTGAATAGTATCAGTGGCTGTTATAAATTTATTGTAATTTTCATAAACGAGTGTTTGCATATCACTTCCAATGTTCTTTATTTCCTTACATAATTCACTTTCTCGATCGATTAACTCTGGTAATTTTTTCGTCTAAATTTTTAAGTTGATTATCTTTTGAAATAAATAGTAGTCAGAACTTTTATGAGATGTCGCATATAAGTATCGGGATCAAAACCAGATTCATCGATTTGAATATCCATTATATAATATGGAATCAACTTAGGGAATAATATTCAACTTAATTAAAGCTTTTTATTTTAATTTAATTTGTACTCATTCAATACATTTGGAATTCAACACAACAATTCTCAAGAGAATTGTCAATTATTCAATGAGCTAATGAGAGAAAGAAAGAAGTTTAATTTTCTTTACAAATTATTTATTGAAGATTAAAAAGGTAAATTTTTCGTGTCAAGAATGAATAAATGGTACAATGAAAATGAAGGAAAAGATGAGGAAAAATGGATAAAATTGTTAATGTGAAAAAAATGAGATAATTGTTACGTGAAGAATTGTTTGTTTTTCCAATGTGCAACTTCAAACGTTTTATGTTTTGCGAAGAATGTTTATCGCAATCTCCAACAATGTGGAGATAATTGATGATGATTTGACTGATGACACGTTCCTTTGATTCGATTTTGTTTCAGCCGAAATTACCGTTCTTTTTCTTTTGATCTCTCTATGAGACATTTCTTTCATTTCATCATCGTCCTCTTCATCGGAAGAGCAGGTGTAAGAAATATCATCTAATAATCGTTTATTCTCATCATAATCCTTTTGCATTTGGTGAAGCACTTTAGATTTCATGTGGTTATCACTCCAATCGTAATCAGTTGTTAATTCGGATGAATTTGAATAATTCTTTTGATATTCATAATTTGTCATTATACGATGACAATGGTCGACACATATTTTTAATTCGGCTAAAACTAATTGAATTCGGTTCGCCAATTCCACTTCGCCTTTTGATTGACATTGACATGAATGACATTTTCTATCATTCTCACTATTCGGCATTTGCACATTCTCCCGATAATAATAGGAGTAATCATTATTTGAATTATTTTTGATTGAATTCATCATTCAAATGATTATTGTCGAAGAATAAAAATGAAAGATTTCTGTTCTAAAAAAGATACGAAATGTGAAGACGATTAGTTTGTTTAGATTGAACTGACGTCGTCGTCGTTCATTGCAAATGATGAATAATGAGAATTGAACATAAACGAAAAATAGAATAATGAAAAAGAAACAAAATAATGATAAGTCATTATCAGGAAAGATCATTTTGAAAATATTATAAAAATCTTTCAGTGATCGCTCAATTATCACCTAATTTCGTATTATAGAAAGTTTGGAATGTAAATTATGAGAAAGAGAATTGAAAGTTTATTAGGAGAATCACATCCATTTTATATATGACTGTTGCGATAAGTGCGACAGCTATGATTAAGAATGATGCTGCTATCAAATATGCAACGAGATTGTCATGCAAAAGTGTCCAACAGAGCATTCGTCGACTAGAACTAATCGTGGAATTTATAGGTGTGAATACAAAATGATCAATTGTATCGAAAAAGATTGTTAAAGAAAAAAAACATTCAACAGATTTGTTGGATATCAGTTACCGGCATTTCTAATGAATTTGATGGAAGTTGTTTTTTATCGGAAATTCTAATTCGGAATGAACAAAAAAAATTGTTCTGATTTTCTCATATGACTTCAAATTTAAGGATAGAAGTATTGGAAGATATTCGGTTGTGATGAGTACTCATCAATCTTGTCGGTTTCTCTCAATTAATTGTCGATGTTCTATTAGAAGACTACTTTCTCACACGACGATAATAGAAGAGATGAATGAATGAATGAATGAATGAAATTGATGAATGAAATGTTGTGAAGAATGATCACTTCGTTCTCACCAGGATTATCAATGTGAAGATGAAAAGTCGATTAAGATAAATTCTACTTGTTCCGTCCCTCCACCTGACCCATTCCCAATATCGACATATTTACTTTTCCGTTAATCATTTGTCAGAATTTGTCCCGGATGTCAGACATACTTCGATCGACTACTTCAATTGATTGGAATAATTTATTTTGATGACGAATATTAAATAGAGAAAAGAAATTATGAAATTAATTTCCAATCAATTTCCAATTATATTGTCAATGTTATCGATGAATCTCATGAAATTAGTTTCATCATAAAACTCATCTACAATCATCATCATTCAACGGAAATTTTTTCAATTTTTAGATCTTTTTCACGAAGTTAACCTATTTCTTCGAATGAACCATATGTCATCATTACTATAATTATAAGGTTGAGAATGGACAAATTATGAGTAGTTGCGGATGATGAAACATTTGAATAATTCTGGTAAAATTATTAGAATATTTGTAGATTTTCTACTTTTCTACCATCTATCGAAGGTCATCCCATACCATTGTTCACGTGATATAAAATTTTATCATTTCTCTTACAGATCTTGTCCTTCATCCTCCTTTGAAATGAGCGACACAGATCATGTGAGTAGCTACACCTTCCTGATCATCATTCCGGATAAGGAAGCAAAGAAACTTTTTAAGAAATTTATCAGGAAAATTTCAAAATTTTCCTTTCAAGAACTTTCGCATTAACCCAAAAACTATTATCACATTAAGAGAAATCTCTAAATTTATGATACACATCTTCACTAATTCAACTTGTTCAACAACTTCATCATCATCACAATCGGTTTATTAGCTACACGTATCAGATTAAGAGAAGTGTGAATGATTAAGAAAACAATCATTCCGTAATCGATAGGTGAGAAATTTGACTACTTTCCCTACAAGACATAACAGATCAGATTTTTTGCGTTTGCTAAAAAATTGAGAAAAGTTGTTATAGAAAAAAAATTGATCGATACTTAGCACTTCTTTCATCATTAGTCATGTGATGGTGTTACATCATTTCCGTTGAAGATGTGGAGTCCACTTCTCTACAATCGAAAATGAATAATTCTCTTGCCTCTTCTACTGACTTCGTTACACTTTTCCGTAAGTGTCTCCCTCGATCATCTTCCCTAACATGATTCCTTGTTTTATGTTTGATAAATGGCTATTCGCACTCACGTGAATGTGAATGGACAAGATCTAATGGAAATATTTCATATTATGAATATAATTTTATGTAGAAAAAGCATGAATCGCAATAATTTCCATTAGAAGAAATTGTGGGCAATTTATCAGATATTAAAAGAAAACGGAATTATCGAAAAAAGAAAATTTTTGCGAAGATAAATAAACAAGATCAGAATCATATGAACAATATTGATATTCCATCAATTTTCATTTTGCGGTTGATCAACTAGAGAAGAAGTTCATAATCGGTGAAGGTAAAGATGCAGTTGCCAGATGTGTTACTTTAATTCATCTCTTCATCATGACACTTGTTGCCAATAGAAAAACGTTTGAAAAATTCAATCAGTTTTTGTGGTGACCGCAATCTCTAAAAAATTCTCATTTCCGGTAATATTCGTGATGAATAATAAGGAAACCTTTTCTTTTAACGTCGGTAGGCGGAAGAGTGAATATTGAATTGTTGACGGACGTCCATGACAGCAGGAGAATATATGTTTCGTCTGTCTCGCGTATATTAATAAGAAGATAATGGCTGATAAGCATAACTTATCACCGAATTTAACTGCTTCTGAACATTTTCCAATATTTAGAACTTCTCAAAATTTATTAAAACTTTTACACGACTCTTTGATAAGAAATTCATTCAGAATATTATCTCTTTCAAATTGATTCGATTTCTTAAAAGTATATATGATAAAAGAATATACGTATTGAGTAATGACAACTTCTAAAAAAGAATATACTATTGAAATATTAGTAAGTAATCCATATAATATATCTTTCTTATTGCAATTATCCATCAAAACTTTTGGTATTGAATTCACATAAATTGATTCGGAATCAATATCAATTTCGATATCTTTTAAAATGATAAATTAAAAAAAAAAATTAAAAGAAAAAAATTGAATCTAACGAGCTTCTTTAAACAATTTTCGCACTTGAACGAATGAATGTGTGAAAAAGATGTTGGGGAAGAAGATTGGATGTGATAATTGAATTATTTTCCACACCAATTCATTGGAACGATCTAAACAAGTTAATGCAATTCACATTAGATGTTAATAAAAGATTGGATAAATCTCAAAATTTAACTATTAAAATATTCGAGTCTCATTCTTTCATGAATTGCATGTTGATCGAGAAAAACTAAAGAAATATTGTTCGTCTTCTCATCTAGTATCATGTTCATGAGAAATTTGTGGAATATTTGAGCAATAAACTTTAGAGAAAAGATTAATTGTAAATATTGTTGTAATATTAATTATGGTAAAATTTAACTTTCATCTTAAACAAATCAATCCGTTTTACGGGTATTATTGGGAAATTACTTCGAATATCCAATTTCTTTGAATCGTCATATCTAACACGTATGAAATCTCTTGGATGTGTTATGAGAATTTTCGTTTTAATTTTCTTTTCTATTCCAACTAATTCCTTCACCATCTCATTCACCTTCAATAAAATAATTCTCAATTGATTTGAATGATATCGACGTTGTTTCGTATGGAAATCGTAAAAGAAGAAAACTAAAGAAAATTCTAAATAATTAAATGAAAATTGAAAAACGTGGAAAATGTTCTTCCATATCCAATTTTAATTGTATCAAATTATTAGATAGGAGAGAATCGTATAATAAGATCAATTTACCATTTAACATGAAAAAATATTCCATTTTATTATTCCATGTGTTCCGGTTGACCAGTAGACATTCTTCTTTACATTTCACGAAATAAACAAATCCTTTAACATCTTTCAATTGTATTGGAAGACATGTTAGACAACTTCTTTCGTGCAAGGCAAAAAGATTTTGATATAAATTATCTTTCATCGAATTATGTGTAACAATATCGTCTGTATCGAAAATTTTTTCATTTTCATGGTAAATGGTAACTGAAGTTTTCTGATGATACGACACGAATATCACAATATAATTTATTAATAATTTTAAAAATTCATTTTCATTCTAAATTTAATAATGTTTTTTAAATTTAAATTATGAGAGAAACCGTAAATTTATCGATGATGGAAATTTGACGAGATCTTCCATAAGAATCCTTCAGATCCAATGTGGAATTCTTATAAAAAATCTCCAATTTGCAATTGATTCCTTTCAATTTTAGAGAATAGAAATTTTTAAATAAACGAAACAAAATATTTAACTGTTTCGATAAGAATTCAACAGATTCAACAAATTAATTAAGGACATGTCACAAAATTTTACAATTTTTATTTAACCAAAAAATCGGTAGAGAAAGTTACATTTATAAATAACGAGAAGAAAATAATAGAAAAACAGTTTTTGTTTAGGGACAAACGAATAAAGAAAGAAATAATTTAAAAATGTTTAAATGATTTTTTTTTACATTTAATTTCAATTCAGAATATTTATCTTCGTCTCCATAAGAATTTCTTATAAACGATATGAGGAAGTATTAAAAGAACAGTAACAACAAGTACAGTAACGAATGATTGTAAGGACAATATATCCAACATGATTCCAGTTGATATTTTCTCTGATTGAATCATTTCATCGATAATGGGATGTTCGTCGATCATCATTGTCAAATAATTTCGAGATGAATCCATTTGGACACTATCGTCTATTGTGGTTTGATGTGAAAGGATTTCTAATTTGACTAAAAGTTTCTTTTTTAAATATTGTCGATTGACTTGAAGGAGAATCCATGATGTGGATAATGATTCGGTTAAGATTAATCGATTATCATTTCCATCATAAAGTTTAATGATACATTGAAGGAGTAAATGTTTTGGTAATAATTTCTGTCCAAGAACATCATCTTTCATTAAGAATGATATAGATAATTCTAATTTATTATTCTCATCATCATCATCCGATGGAAGATAACGACGTCCAATTAATAATGGAATTTGTTCGATATCTTCATTCGATATCAAATGACGTTGTTTCAATCCAGTTGGTTGATTATTTAAAAGACGTTGAATTTCATATAGACAATTTGGAAGGAGTGATCTAAAACGGAAATTTCCATTTTCTGATGTTACATCAAATTGTTGTTGTTGACCGATGACGTTCTCGTCATATATGGTTGATATATCCAATAATTTCTTTAATCGTTCATTTGTTATATCACATTCGATTAATTGACATCGAACTTTCTCATTTGGTGATGTTTGATTATTTAATACAGAAATTACATGACCACTTAAAGAGAAAGCAGTTCGTTTTCCAATTATCGTTAAAGTTATTTGTTCGCCTTCTGAATTTAATTTAATTAATTTAGACGACGGTTCAAAATCATGTTCTCGCAATAGAACTCTCATGAAATAAGATTGTACAGTTAAATCGGAAAATGAAACAATTCCACTATTGTCACTTTTCTCATTTCGACGTTTCTCATCATCGGCAACTAAATTAACAGTCACTCCAGATATGGGATGTTTATCTTCATATAACAGAGTAATAATAATACCAGATCGTTTAAATCCGATAATCTTTTCACAGTATAAATTATAAAATAAATAATCTCCAGATTTTGGTAATTTCTCGTTTGAACATTTTGTCAATTCGAACAAATAATTTTTGTGATAGACATTCACATGAATCTCATCATTCTTCTCTACTATCTCTTTCCATTCCATAATTCCGGATGATGGAAATGATGTTATTAATTTTATTTCTCTCTTCTTTTTTTCACGTACCAATTGTACTTTTCCTTTCAGATCCATAATGATGGGATCACTTTCAAGTCGAATTATTGTCATTGGAAATAATTCGATAAAAAATTGTTCGATTTGATTGATATTGAGTTTGAATGATTTGACATATTCATCCGGACTTTTTCCTGGTAAAATGAAATTATTCGAATATACTATTAATTCATTCAATATCGATTCCTTCGAATAAATTGAATATATCATAAAAATTGTATTTTTTTCAGTTTGTCGTTTGTTTGTTGGTCGAATTAATTTGCCGTTTAATTTCGTTGTTATCAAATCGTTATCATTAATCATATTAAATAATTTATTACTGGTTAATCCTTTATTCTTTATCAAATTGTCAGATAGTTGAAGTTTCAAAGAGAATTCTGCATAATATTCATCAATATCGATAATTATCTCTTCATCGAATTTCTCATCAATTATCCATTTCTCTTGAATAAGATGATTTGAATAATTATTCTCAATTTCAACAATCACTGGCTCTACACAAACGATAGAAAAGATTCTAAGAAAAAAAATTTGAAAATTAACTTGTTGAATAAATACAATGGAATTTCTTCTTATTTTGCTCCAATTCAAAATTATCAATAATTTCCTCTTTCCTTTCTTTTTCCTCATTCATCTTTTTTACAATTATTTTCATTCCCGATAATTTCGAAAGAAGTTGAAGAGTGAATCCTTTCTCTTTGATTGGTGACAATTCCAATTCCATATTCTTCTGATATTTCAATAAATTTATCGATTCATATTCTTTTTTAATCTCCCAACAAATCGCTTTATTCATTTCACTCGTCTCTAACGAATAAATTCCTGGCAATAAATTATCAATTCGATAGTCAATCAACTTTTCTGATTTCTTTATTGATTTCATCGGAATTATCTCCTTTTCATTATTCATTAATTTCAATTTTTCATTTCCACATTTTGATAAACAATTCATTTGCAGTTTGATGGAATGTTCAATTTGATAGAATTGGAAAATTTTCTTATTTTTCAAATAATTTCCAATCGTTTCTTTGTTGATAATATAATTCGATGGTGAAAGATAAAATGATAAATCATCTGAATTTTTCGTTTTCAAAATTATTTCTAAATTCTCATTCAACACTTTCACTCCGATAATTAGACAATTCTCATAATAATTATCTGTCCTTCCTTTTTTCATATTAATTTCATTTAATAATTTTTTCTTTTTCAATAATTTCAATTGTAAATCATTTCCCTGAATTAAACGGTTGTTAATCGAGTTTGGTTTCCATTTGATCATCGAACAGATTTTTATACCAGACGCTCGAACAGAAAATGAAGATTTGTCTTTCATTGAAATAATTTTCTCCAATTCTACCTGATTTAATTCGATTTTTCGGAATATGAAATTTTCATTTGACAATTCAATAATATCGTTGAATTTCAATTGAGAGAGATTGACATGTCCGGAAACGTCAGTTTTAGTTTTAACTTGTTTATTGACGAGAATATCTGAATGTTCAATAATCATTTCATCCATTACAAGATAATGTAATTTCAGATGAAAATTCATTTCATTTAATTTCATCTAAAAGAAAAATGATTAGCAAATATAAAGAATTGATAAGAATGACAAACATCGATAATCATATTCTGATTAAGTTCTGTTAAATGAATAATATTTGATTTCATTTCAAGAATTGTCGAATGGACATTTTCAATGGAATAAGATAATTTTTTATTTATCGAATATTTTTTCAATTTCCAAACATTCGAATCATTCTCACAATTAAATGACTTTTTACATTTCTTATCATCTCCAAATTTGCCATCATTCGAGAGACATTCTTCTTTCGTCAACGAATGAACAATTAAATTGAACTGGAAATTCCATTTTATGTCACATCGAATCTTCAAATTGAATCCGATTCCAATAATTTCATTTGGATCAGCTTTCCAATTATTCTTTGATATCGTTACAGAAATATTTTTCTGAAAATTTTTTTTAATTAAAAAATTTGAAAATAAAATAAAAATGAAACTTTTTTCAAATGATAAAAATCGGAGGAGAATGTGACGTAGTACTGATTAGGGAGAATGTTGTTGAATGTATATTCATTACCATCAGTCAATTTCATTTCTTCAATTAATACATTATCATTCCATCGAAATAATTTTATACGAATATCATTATTGATATTTTTTACTCCATTTATCAAACCAGAAAGACCAAATCCAACAAATTCAAAATCGATATTTTCCCCTTTCGAACATTTGTCCGTTTTCCCATCGATTTCGATCTGATAACTCTTCTGCTTGAACGACCAACCACGCGGGGCCACTACTTCCAAAATATATTTTCTTTTAATTTTCTCGTAAATAGGAATCATGTAATCTCCATTATTTGGTGCAACATTCACTTCTGTTCTCACTTCACCATTTAATAACTTCAATTGAACTTTCAATGTTTCATAAGGAATCTTTATCGTTCCATCAGACGATCGAATAAATCCAACGCAACTTATGAAATTGTCATCATCAAAATCATCACAATTAATTGATGCAAACAGAATGCACACCACCCAAATTGTTGACCAACATTTCATGAACATAATTGTTTTCCCCGACAGAACTTAGAAATCATCGAGCTCAATATTCTAATTTGAATTTATTATATTCGATAACTTATCATTATCTATTCATGTACCTCAAGCTTTAATTGTAACATTAAATTGACATCAATGTCCTTTTATAAGGTTTTCAAAAAAATTAAAATTGTTTAAAATATCAAAATCTAACGCAATCACGTTACAACAATAAGTAAACGAATTTTTAGATAAAATACAAAATATAACTTATCCGCGTTTCGTGTTTCGTTCATTTAATTTTTCATTTTTAACTGTGAATTTTATCGTATGATATCTTATCAGTTTCTTTATGTGCTACAGTATTTACATCTGAAAGTATCTCTATATGTCTGAAAAGCTATAAAAATATCAAATCCAGATAAAATTGTGTTTTAAGATGAGACAAAAAGTCTTTTTAAATTTTTTTTTAAAAATTCATAAATGAAAAATATCAAGAAATTTTAAAGATATATATAATTATTTTTTTATTTATTTTAAACAACATATATTTAACATATATATTTTTCTAACGTATAAACATATCAGGAAAAAGTTTTATATATATTTATTCAGTTTATTTCCGTCTTATTTTCTATCGTAATGATTTTTAAAGAAGTTCTTCCATTTGGGATCCTTTAATTTTTCATGATGCAACTCATAGTAAGTACATAAGTTAGAGCATATTTCTGAATGTATGTTCAATATTCTATATATAAAATGTTTGAATTAATTATATTGTGAGCGATAAAATAAGATACCTGTGATTTAATTCTTGAGTGTGTCTAAGAGTAACTAACAACGTTTCGATCCAAATCGGATTAATCATTAACGAATTGGGAATAATAAAAATATCATTCTTCAATTTCTTCCCCGTTTCCAAGAGACGTTCGTTCATTCCTTTCATTCCTAACTGTTTGCGAATTGTTTAATTATAATAGTGATTGGAAGAAAAGGAAGTAAAATAGTTAAATGATTCCTTTGAATCAGAGACGTCACTTCGTCAATTCATAAAAAAATAGAGTGTTAATAAGTTTGTTGTTCCATTCACGGGATGACAGGAAGAAAATTAATTATTTTAAAACAATTAAGGAAATGTTCGAAAATTATTTGTCGAGTTTTCCCAATCGATCGTTCTTTCACTTCCGGAGAAGCGTTAGAATAAGAAAGAATAAATTTTCTCTCCATAAACATAAAGAAGAATGAAAGTGTCTCTATGTGAGTGGAAGAACCTTATAATGTTTTATCGTATTATGGAAGATAGTACCTCTATATTTGGAAAGAGTAAAATCCTGTTTCATTTTTTTTATTATCGCATTTTTATTCTCTTCCTCAATCTATTTTCAATGATGATTAGATTTTAAGAAAATGAACAAATATTATTCTCGTAAACAACAACAAACCTCTAGCGACCTGTTCACTTTTCGAACATTCGAGATGATTATAGCCACAATTACGCTAGTAAAAATAAAATGAGCTACTATAATATATGTGGCTATAAAATAGCGAGAGCCTTTCATGATATTGAGAAGATCCCATTGACGTTGTAATTCGAACCATCCGTCTTGCTATGTCAAGTACATTTGAAGTTTATTTATAAAAATATGAATTGGAATAAAATGTCAAAAATGTTAACAAACACGAATGTCAGCAATGTAGCGATGTTGAAGCGAAAAGATCCGAAATTCTTATCACGAAGTAATTCGTCGACATCAGCACTTTCGTTAACAGTTACATAATTGTTTGTGAGAGCAACTTCTTTATCCAATTTGGCATTGGGAATATCATTTCCAAAGAAGAAGAATGCCAATACAGCAAATAGGAAGACAACCTCGAAAAGTAGCATGACTGTGTAAAGTAATGGGCCGCGAATAGTCATAAAGACAGCTTCTATTAATTTCTATAAATTAGTCGTATGTAAGAAAGAATAATAGTCCATTAAATGAAATGTTCTAAACATTTAATCGAGGCATTTTTGAAAGTATTTCTATAAGACGGAAAGGTTTTAGACACCAGACCAACGTTTGATATTGTAAATACCCCGGTCCACCATAGAATAGAGTAGAGACATGAAAAATGATATAGATGATATCGAATAGATCATATGGATATTGAGTAATGATATGATATCGCACTGGTAATAAGAGTATGAGATGTAACAAATATATTCCAAATAAGATATCGAAAAGGATAAAGTAAATTGATTTGGTGATGAACATGTACTTGTAACTCTTCAACAAATACTTTGGAGTTGATTGTTTGAAGAAGAAACTTTCAGGTTTGAAGCAAATACTCAAAAGTAAAAACGTATGAAAGACAACACAAATATAATAGAGAATGTAAATTTGCGGTAGATATTTAGAGTAGAAGTCGAGAAATTTGCTGAAGATCGAAGGTGCTGTTGCCTTCAATTTCTCTTTCTTCGTTACTCGATAAGCAACGAACGATGGTCTTCGAAAATTGTTTGAATAAGTCAGAGTGATATCTCTTAGAGTAGCTCGTCCCATTTTGAATTAGGAACCGTTATTATGGAACTTTTCTTTTATTTCAATCTCGAGATATCGTTAAACTTTTCTTCTCATTCTCCTAAATAAGAATAAGATTAAATATTGAGACAGAATTAATGAAACATATTTATTTAATTGAAAGCTCGAACCGATTTTTCGAAGAATAGATGATTCTCATTTTCCTGGTAAATTTATTTAATTTGGTATTCGGTCATTACGATTGGAAGCAGATCAATTTACCTCCAAACCACTTACCTTATTTTTTTAATAATAATCCAAATTTATTAGAACAATGTCGCAGTGATCAGCAATGTCCTTTCAAAAGTTCTTTTTTTTCTCAAATTTTTTCAAAGTCATCAACTTCACATTAAAGAACTTCTTAATACATCTAATTGTTGGGGATACGAAAATGATTGTAAGGTACAAGATCGAATGTTTATGCCCGAATGTATCGGTGAAGTTCCAACTTGGGTTGGAAATTAATATTTATTTTCAAATTAATTTAAATTAATTTCAGTTTAAAGATCGACAAACTCAATTTACTTCCTTTTATGATGGAGGAGATTTCGGTTATATTCGAAAGAAGAAGAATTCGATGAAAGAATATTGCCAACCGGATAAAAAGAAAAGTTATTTAATTGATTACTTTTAAAAAATTTTTTAATTTTTCTTCATAGAAAATTTATCATCATTGAAATGCTCGAAAAATGCTGAAGTTTGTGAATTAAGAAATTTTTATTTGGACTTTAAAACTGCCAATCTATTCAATACTTATGATCGGTTTTATTGTCTTCTAATGTCTAATAATAAATGAGGAACATTTTCATTTGTAGTTATAGAGAAGATATTATCGGACCCAAACAAATCGGTGGTGTTTGTAAATTTAATAAGAATAGTTGGTTAAGTAATGGAGAATATCGATCACAATTGCAATCATGGTGGGCGGAATTGGGAAATTATACTCAAGTTGATCAGTTACCCAAATGTGATATCCATTTAACTGGACCAACCGTTTTCATTAAATTAGATGCTGGTTATTATTCCTCTTTAAAAATTCTCTAATTCCAATTCTCTTTCCAGGAATTAATATGTTCCATCATTTTTGTGATTTCGTCAATCTTTATGGATCTTATCATATCTGGAATAAGTGGAATCAAAATGTTTAATTTTCATCAATCTCTCAAAACTACTATGATTTTTAGGAAATGCAAATAGTTTTCTGGGATACATCAAGTTACGATTTCCAAACTTTCTTCAATTCAGCATGGGAAGCATTCACTAATCGTCCCATTCGATACATTCGAGAATTTAACGGAAAAAAAGTTATCAAAAATCCTCCTCATTTTATTTAGTATTATTTATGATTTTTCGTAATTGGAAAGGTTTGTGTGAAACATGGAATGTTTCCCTTATTAGCACGAATGAGATTTGGATTATATTACAATATGCCATTAACCAGAAACTGTTACAATACTTCTTTGGTAAAGTTAATTTATATTTGGAAACGAAAAAATTAAAATATAATTTGTTCATAGAACTTTCTCCGAATTCTTCTTACATCGATTAAAAATTCCAAAATATCTGCCATCATCCGATGGCAAATTACAAGTGACAATTTTGGAACGACGAACAAAATATCGAAATATTCTTAATCAAGATAAATTGATTGAAGTATTGAATGGAATTGATGGTATTAAAGTTCATTTAGTTATTTGATTTTTTCTTCAAATTATTTTTCTTTAACAGGTAAGATTAATTCATTTCCATCCCAGTATGAATTTCAAGGAACAATTGAAAATTACTCAAAGTTCCGACGTATTGGTTGGAATGCATGGTGCTGGATTAACACATTTATTATTTCTTCCTCATTGGGCAACCATCTTTGAAATGTTCCTCTTTTTTTCCACATCTCTCTTAATTTCTTAAACTCTTTTAATTAGTTATCATTGTGGAGATCCGGATTGTTATTTAGACTTAGCACGTCTCAGAGGAGTCACATATGAAACTTGGACGGATAAGGGAACATTATTTCCCGAAGATGGTGGTCATCATCCGACGTTGGGAGAACATGAAAAATTTACGAATTATTCGTTCGACCCTAAAGAATTTCGAAGGAAAATGTTGAAAATTTTTGAGAATATTCGTCAGAGATCGGACTATCAATTAGCTCTACGAGAATCGAGACGTTTACGACCAAAACCGATAGAAGAATTATAATGTTTTCTTAATTGTTATTATTATTATTATCATTATTATTTACTTGTTATGAATTTTGTGATGGGAGAATTTGAAGAAATCAGCGATGATTTATTTCAAAATTTCCTTTTGGAATAAACAATTAATTTCTAATCCTTTCATTTTATGGTGAGAGGAGAATGATTTAAACATTTATTTGGTAGAAAAATGAAAAGAATAAAATGAAAGAATGTCTGATTCGTTGAGATGATTTATTGAAGTTGTTGAAATTAGCAATCTTTTTTAACAATAAAATTAGAAAAAACGGGAATGTATTTGTTGAAAAAAAATTTGTAAAATATATATTGATAATTAGATATAGTCTGATGATATTAGATTTTATTTGGAGAGGAAAAGATTGTAGAGAATAGGTAGATGCGAGAAAGAAAATATTTGAAATTAAAATGAGTTGTCAAATATACAAATATTGGATGAAAAGAAAAATGATGAATTGATGAATGAATTGAATGAAAGCAATTTCTCAACATTCACTCTCCACCTTACACAATTCATTATAATTTGGCATTGTTACGTTGAGACTATAATCATCAGAATCAACATTATTGTACTTGTTGATGACATTATCCAACTTTCCGAAAGATGTATGATAAGCAGATTTTCGTTGGTCAGTTGTTTGTCTTAAAGATTTGCGATGACGAAATGAAGCGATTAATTTCCGTCGACTCATCGGAAATTGAAGTAGAGATTCTTCTTCACTTAAATCCTTCTTCTCATCATTTCCATTATTTTGTACTTCCGTTACTGATTTCCATTGTAATGGCATTTGTCGATTCCTTTCACGAACTTTCTTCATTTCCGTACAAAATATTGGAATATAATCTAACCGATAATTCTCTTTACTCCTTGGAGTCGTCGACATTATCATTTCAGATGGTGATTGTGTTGATGATGTACCATCATTATCATTACACATGGTTAATGAATGATCATCTGATGTATCATCACTACAATGATTATTATTATTATTATTATTATTATTATTATTTCGATTAATATTTGATTCATAATTGTTGTTGATTGGAGTTGTATTATTCAATGTATTCCGTTTAATATCATCAGCATATTGAAGACTTTCGAATGTTTTCTGTTTATTCGTTAACGGTAACGGATCACTAACATTATCACGACTATGAATTATATCGTGATTCTTCGTCATAACACAACCATAATCGTGATATGAATAATTTCGATATAATTTCTTCAATAATTCTCGTCGTTGTTCCGTCAACATTTCCTTCTGTTCTTCATTCAATTTCATTTCACTTTTAAAGAATTGTTTCCTATTTTGAGACTGGTCGAAATTCGTTCGATATTTCTCTTCACAAACACTAGCTGATGAGGAATATGAATAATGTTGTTTCGTATAAATATCAAATGGAAGTTTATTTGTTGAGCGAGATGACGATGATGGATATCGATACTCTTCTTTCATAACATTCTTACCACTTTTGTTCGAATAAGAAGTATGAATATTTGATGATTGTTTTGGAGTTTTGGGAAATAATTCCTCGATATTCTGATGGTTCTCCTTCTGTCGATGATGTTGTTGTTGTTGTTGTTGTTGTTGTGAATGAATTGAGATCGGATTGGAATACAGTTCCGCATTCTTTTTCCATTCTAAAGTTACAGATTGAATATTATCTAAAGTAGAAACGACTGGAAGTGATATAAGATCTTTTCTCGAACGATCATCATCTTTCCCATATATTGTTTTCTCCGAATTCTTCATATTATCATTCGATGATGGTACTCGTTTATGATTAATTGATGATGACAAAGATTTCCTTCGATTTGTGGTTTTATTTCGAAATGTTTGTCGATATGTATTTTGACTTAACTTCATTGCCGAACGAGCGATATCTTCATAAAATTCAGGATTGAATAAATTAAATAATGAAATTGAATATTTGTGACGTCGAAGAAACTCTTTAAATCGTTGTTGTTTTCGAAATGATTTTGAAAATTTCTTCTTTCGATTTTCATCCATTCTCTTCAACAATCTCTCTCGACAATATTCTTTCTTCTTATTCCCATCAATTACTTTCTCATCGACATCTTCATTCAAATTATTGTTGTTGTTATTGTTGTTATTTATATTCATATTATGAGATGTGGGGAGATTGGTTGAATTAGGCGGATAACTTAAGATTGTTGAAGATGAATAAATTGATGAGTTATTTGATGATTGAATTTGACATGAATAAATTGAATCATTTCGTTGTGTTTGTCGTTGTGAAATATTCTTCGATTTATTCATATTCGAATTCTTATCATTATTCTCATCGTCGAGATTGTGATTGTTTAATGTAAATAATGATTTGGATAATCGATAATTATTCTTCTTATTGAATGAGCAACGCATCTCAATGGGTCGAGGAAATTCGATGATCGATTGTCTCTCATTCAATCGTTCTCTCGCATTGTTATAATTGTAACAATTTCGTAAGAGTTTACTGTCTTCATTTAAATTCTTTAAGATAAGTCGCCGATTTTGAAGTTGATCGTACTTATTCACACTTATTGTTTTCATCATTTTTCTATCATTCGCTCGGTCTACACAATCTACAAAAGACAAAGAAAAGAAACGACGAAATATATTAGGGAAAGTTGTTCGCTTTAGTCTTCTTTCTCTAATTGGATAAGAATGTTGTGGTGAACACAAAACGAAGAAGAGGAGGAGGTGGAGGAAAACATTCGGAAAAGATTTATGAGTATCTCTCATATCAAATTTCCTTTCATCGTCAATTAATAAAAGAGGAAAAACTTTAGAAATATTAGATGAATATTTTAAATTGGATTAACATTAGATAAGAAAGAAGAAGAAGAAGAAGCAGTAGTAGTAGCAGCGAGTAAATAAAGATGAGAGTTAGATGAAAGAGAGAAGAAAAACATCTCAACAAATAATCTCATCAATCAGTTAGTGTGTGAAGAGAACGGACAAAGGCAGATAGATAGACAAACTAACTAACTATCGTCAAATTCAATAAAGAATAAACAAAACGAAGTTGACAAAGAACGAGAGAGAATGGAAAGAATCTGACAGAGTTAGAGTGAGTCCGAAAGAGAAGTTTTTTCTTTAATTCTCATCAATATTTCCAATCAATATCTCGATATGGAAGTGAGTGATGATTAGAATGATGACGGTGAACATTTTAAAAAAAAGAATGAAACTAATCAACTACAACACAAACACACACACACACACACACACACACACACACACACACATTCGTGAAGAGTTTGTGGGAGAGAATTGGAGAAAGTCAACTACAGATCATCATCTATTGAAAGAACAACAAATCGAAGAATATCTACTTCCGTCAATCGAACAGTTAACGAGAGAATATTCTGAAAAAAAATTAAGTTTCCACTTAATTCAAACATTCTCCCTTACAAATTCTTCCATTGAGGAAAAGGAAAAAGGAACGGTAAATTCTTTTGATGTTCGAATAGAAGAGAAATATCAGAACGAATTTTAGTTTCCGCAACTTTGACATCATAAAAAAGAAAGAATTTGCAAAAATAATTTTTATTAGAAATCTAATTATTTATATATACAGCAACTATATGTATTTGTCGGAGATGAATCAATTCTAGTGACATTGGAATCATTTTCCATTCGACGGATTAATTTCAAATTGTACGTGAATGTCAGTAAGATTAGACGGGAAATTTAAGATTAGAAGAATAGAAAAAAAAAACAACTTACCACTTAAAATGAAAGAGACGACTATTGATAAGGAGGAAGGAGAAGATGGATGCGACAGATAATTAAATATTCGAATGGAATTGGATGGAATTGGATGGAATTGAATGGAATTGATCACACAATCAATTATTGATGATATTCATGAAAAGTATTATTTGGGAGATGAATCTGACCGATATTTTCGATCATAAAACGAAGAAGATATTATTGGTGATATGAAGAAAAACCTGAAGAAGTTGAAAGTGATGAAGAAATGGTGTTTTTAATTTGGTTTTGTTCCTTCTGTATCAGAAGATGTTCGATCGATTCCTCGATACAATTCCACCAGCTATTCTTCCATTCACATTCTAAGTCATTCCGATTGAAGGAATGATCTGGTATTTCATTCATCAATAGTTCACAAGATGATGCGATTAACGACGAACTAGAATGTTTCTTAATGTTACCTCCTCCTCTTTCGAACGACGAATGACAATCTCTTTGATGGAGAATATTATGAGAATTAGTTTGCTGTAAATTCTGCTGTTGTTGTTGTTGTTGTTCGATGTCAGAAATATTATTATTTGTAATTTTCTCCTCCAATTCTTCACTATGTTCATAACATTTGTCATTTGTCAACGACATATAGTGTCGTCGATAGAATTGTATGATGACATTCTCCAAATCGTATAATCCGTTTACATTCTCGTTGTTCAACGGAAGATCGAAATAACGCGAAATGTTAAATCTTCTTCCATCTTCTTTCTCGATGAACAACTGTAACAATTGTGGCCAGAATATGGTCTTCTCGTCGAAATAATCCATTTCACTTCCATCATTTCCCATCAAACGCAACTCAAAACATTGCATATTCATCATCTGATGATTAGCTATCGATTTCTCGCTCTTCATCTTCATTTCATTTATTCGATTTCCCGTTAATGTCATTTGTCCATTTCTTCTAATATTGATATTCGTTTCATATCGATCACTATTCGTCACATAAATTCCAAATTGACTTTGTTCATTATTCCCTCGTTTCTGTTGTTGTTTTTGTTGTTGGGAAGATAAATTATTCAAATTTTCATTTAATCGTTTAGATTTGAATGAATATGAAGTAATCATTTTCCGTTTACAATAAACAGTTAATAAATTGGAAATATTATCTAATATCGATTGTTTATTCATCATCTGCTCATCAAACACATCGAGACATTGACCATACTCGAAATAAATTCTTAATCTTCTTCGATATTTTGTTCTTTTCATTAAATTAATTTCTTCCCAATTCTCTTCATCTTTCAAATCTGATTTTTCAATCATTCTCCAACCACATACTTGATTGATAGGAGATGAGAATAATACCTTCTCAAAAGCTAAATCATCTAAACGTGCAAATTCATAATTATTATCATCACTCGAAAACGAATGACATATCGACACTTGCTTTTTCTTATTCGTCTTTGGATGTTGTACTTCGATGTTATTCTTCTTTGTTCTTTTCGCACGACGACTACTATTTGGAGATACAAATTGTTGTGATGATTCCTTATTATTTTGTTCATTCTGTTGTTGTTGTTGATGTTCTTTGATGGATGAAGTGTAAAGAATGTTCGCTTCGATACTTCGATCGACATTCATAATTATAAGAAATTTCGATGAAATAATAATAGCGACAGATTGAAAATAAAATTGTTTGAATAAATTCTCTTTTACTTCTTCCACATTTATTTCTGAATCAATACACATTTCATTATATGACATTTTCAAATTAATTGCATCAATCACATCCACCATCATCATCTTACCACCAGCTAAATATGTCGATGAGAGATGGAAAGAAGTGGAAAATAAATTCGTTGTCGATTGTTCTTTAATATCGATAATATTCTTCAATGATTGTGATCGACTATGATAATTGTTATCGAGAAAATATTTTTCTTTATCCTCATAATTATTCGACGTTTCAAATAAATGACATGAACTTTCTAAAGATGATTTGAAGACGTCATGATTATCATATTCCAACGATGGATTAATTTGTAATAATAAATCATTCTTCTCATCACCCTTCCTTAAATGAAGAATTGGCGATGTCAAATGACGTTGTCGATGTGTTAATTGATGAAGATTTTCAATCAAAACCGTTATATAATTATTTAATAATTCTTTAGAGAGGAGACAATAAAAAATATAATTATCTTCATTCAAATCCTTCACTTCATGTTGAAGTTGTTCATACCAACTCATCTCTTTCAACGACACTCCACCATTACCACCATTTCCTCCGTTATCATGAGAATGACGAGAACGATTAAATTTCGCTAAAAAGTTCGATGCTAATCGAGAGAATGTTGAGTGATTTGTTGAAACATTCAATCCTGATTGATGATTTGTTGATTTCGATTGATTAATTAAACCATTGATGGTATTATTATATTTGTCGTCGATAGATAAAGAAATTGGATCATTCGATGGAGGAAATGAAGAAATGATGAAATTGATTTCTTTATTGATATTTGTTGAAGTGAAATATAATTTATGTAACGGTAATTGTCGTAATGATTTATTTTGATTTATTTCCTGATTATTCAATTTCATAGAAGAAACTCCTCTTCCTAATGGTATTAATGGATTCTTCTTATCCATAAATTTCACACAAATATCTGTTAATCGACTATCTCTCGATTTCATTAACATTAAACGGAATTTCTCACTTTGTTTCACTGCATTCTCAGCATTGATCATTTTGCAGAAGAGAATCTTTTCCAGAAATGGAACATTTCCATTCTGTGGAGTATTCGGAATGAATTGGAATGGATGGAATAAGGTCGATTCTGGAATGATTGGGCCAAATTGACAAACGGTACTCGCACGGACAGTTGATATGCGATAACGAATTCGTTTTCCTAAAATAATTTTCAAATTCTTCTCACTTTCTTTCAATTTCTCACTTATTCTCTTGTGGTCGTCGTTAGAGGAATGTTGATGATTGACATTCTGACAAGTTGTCGAATGAATATGTCGATATTCGGATGATAATTCTTCTAAATAATCAGCAGCACTCTCATCACTCATAATACCTTCTCCATTCTCGTTCAGAATGACAACGTTTACTAAAATGAAAATATGTTGGAATTGTGAGAGGAAGTTGGATGGTGAAAATGGTGCAGAACCAGGTTCTCGGAAAACGAGCGTCACAATATCATTTCCAATTCGACGTTTCCTCGGTATTTGTTTCTCGCTGTTACTATTAAATGGGAGTAATGTCGATACATGGAATGTTATTCTTTTATCATCATAAACTGTATCGAATTCAATTTCATTAGCTGATGATGATTGTGTTGTTGAATCATAATCTATTTTTGGCACTTTACTATTGAAACAATAAAGAAATTGACGGAATAATGTCGTCGTATATTCATTGTTGTACATGTCCTGCTCATTCGTCTGACAACGACGACATAATAATATTCCGATATTATATCGATTACTATTCGTCGACTGTTCCAATTCTCCCAATTTATTTCGCAATTCTCTCATTTCACTCTCAACCGGATAATGAAATAATTTCAAATTGATATTCGTATTCATAAACAAGAGACTCATAATCGGCATAAATCTCGGCGATTTCTCATCAAAAATGATTTTGTGCAAAACATTCGATGCCGTTTGAATGATCGATGTCTTATTAATCAATTTCGATACGTTCGTTGATGATACTGATGGAAATGATGATAATGTCAACGGAATAAATGATGAGGCCGTTTCAATTTTCTCATTAAAATCATGATTATTATTATTATTATTATTATTATTATTATTATTATTATTGTTGTTGTTGTTGTTGTAAAGATGATCATCATATGAGATGGATGAACGACATTTAATATAATTCAAAGCAATTTCATTTGATATCGATAATTCATAAATTGAAGCAATTTGTCGTTCGATCGTTTCTATAACATGTGTCAATGGAATGAATCCACGAAATGTTACCGAATCAACCGTTCGTATAATGATGGCATAAAAATAATTCTTTAGAGAATAATATTTCTCTGAATTATTCTGATGCTGTTGTTGATGATGTTGATGATGATGATGATGATGATGAAGTAAATTTGAATTTCTCAATTTTTGTGGAGTCGCATAAATTGAGGAAGAATTAGGTAATTGACCATAATTCGATTGTTGTTGTTGTTGTTGATCAAAATATTGGGATTTATTCTCTTTTCCAAAATCTTCCATTGGACTCTCGATGAGACGTATACTGATGATAATTGGACCATAATTCGGATCGATTGCCATCAATGTACTATGAGGATTCTCTTGGAAATAATCTCGATAGAAATTGTTGGAGACATCACAAAATTCGAAGCAATTCGATGGATTCCTTTGATTCAATTCACTCAATAAGGAGAAATGTTTCCTGGAATTGATGGATGGATTCAAATAGAATTCATTCGAACCAATTTCTCGTTCCATTATCGTCGCTTCATTCAAACAGACAAGACAATTATTCGAAGAGTTATCAGACGTTCTTAAACGGAAATTTGAATGGAATTTAGAGAAGTTGGTGAAGTATGATGTTAGACTGAAATGTTCACAAATGAAATGTGGATGACAATTGATAATCGTCTTCTTCACATCCTCCAAATATGTCAAATTGAATGTTTTAACAAATTTATTATCAAATTGACAATTATGATGAAGATTATTGTTAATGGAATCGAAAGTCGAATGTTTCTCACAATAACATTTATCGATCGAATTTGAAATATTCGTCGTAATTGATGATGAGAGTGACAATGACATATCCTGAAGTTTCTGGAAAGCTGATGCGGCACTGGCACCTGTATGTCTCTTCAAATTGGATGAGAATGAGGATGAGGGTGTGGCAGATGTTGTTGGAGTGGCATTATTGTATGAAGTGATCGGATCCATCGATCGTTTCTCTCTCAAATGTTGTTTCGTATCAGCTACTGTTTGTCGAATGAAATTCTTCTCACTCACCGATCGTTGAGTGAAGAGTGTTGCAAATAAGTTGAAAGCAGCCGATTGCCAATCGTAATGGAAAGCGGAATGACGAATAAATTGAAAATGTTCATGTTGTTGCAACAGAGTCACATATCTCAATTCATCTAATCGATTTCTTAAAATATTCTCAATCTTCATCAAATTATTAATCAAATTATTATTATTATTATTATTATTGTTATTGTTATTAGGTCGAATATGTTGAGAAATCTTCATTTTATCATTCGATAAAATGTTGGTGGGTGAATTCAATTGTCTTCCACTTGCTATTATCGTTGACGCTGTTACCGGTTGAGGTAATCGATTACATGAATATGAATTAATTGGCAATAATGATGTCACGTGACCTGTCGCATTATGCACTGATGACGTATAACATTGATTTTCATTTACTAATTGATGATGATGATTATTATTATTATTATTATTAATAATATTGTTGTTGTTGTTGTTGTTATTATTATGATTTTTTGTTAATGTTGATGTAACTATTGGTCGTGTTGTTCCTGTTGTTGTTATTGTTGATAAGAGGAATTGTTGAGATAATTTCGGATTAATGGATATTTGTTGAGCAGTTGGATCGGTCGATATAATATTTCGATTGGATGAAGAAGATGATGATGAAGATGAATAATGTCGTCTATTCGATTTAATCGACATTTGATCCTTATTACGTTGACGATTGTTATTATGATTATATTGTAAATGTATTTTATGCTTCTTATTACCATTATTATTCCATTGTTGTTGTTGTTGTTGTTGTTGTTTTTGATGATGATGATGGAGATTGGTAGATTGACAAACGGAAGAATTCGATGTTGATGATGGCAAAATTTTTGTATAATGATTTTTCACTTTAATTTCATGTTCGACTTTCGGGAAATTAATTTTATCATTCTCCTGCTTCTCATACAAATATTGTCGATTGAGCAAATCGTTTTGTGATTGGATAGCTGACAAATTTGGATTCGTATATTGATAGAAATTGGATGATTTCATCAAATTCTGATGATCGTCGATATTCTTCACCTTATAATTCGATTTCTTTCTCGTCTCCTTATTCGTTTTATTTGTTGAGAGGACGTTGGATGAAGGCGGATGTACCACCGAATTTGGATGATTCGAATATTTTGGTGATGCTTCATAAACGATATTCTCGTTCATTTGCTTATAAGAGATGCTGGTGACAGGTAAATGACCGGAATTATTTATAATCTTATTGAATTTTGGTTCTCTCATCATCTCCATGTCGTTAGGTATTGAACATGAAGGATATGGTGGAGATTGAGAGGGAGAAGTTGAGAGTGAAGATGGTGAAGGTGATGAGGAGAATTTGAGAATATCAGCTTTGGCGATCGATTTATCTGGATAATTGCCCGTCTGATGAATATTAGTGGAACTGATACTGAAACGTTTGTGATTGAATAAGGACTTGGGAGATCTAGGGCGAAATCGATTTGTAGGTCGATCTTTCATCAATTCTCCACCATTACTGCCCTTCATCAATTGAATTTGAACGTTCTCTTTATTTTTTTTCGAAAATTTTCTCTTTTTTGAATCAGACGATGTATTCTTTACGGAATAATATTTCTTATAATTCAATCGTAATGGATTCAAACAATTGTCGGGTAGACATTCGGATTGTTGAGAATCACGTCGTCCTCCGTCCGTCGTCACGTCACGATTTTGAGATGTCGAAAGAGATGAACTTGTGAATTGAGTGGAAGGTGATTGTGAATGAGGAATAGAATTGGTGGAATGAACAATGAAATCAGATGATTTGAATTGATGAGTATTTAATTGATTACCATTATGATTAATGTATTGAGAATACGGTTCTTTATGATTCTGATAAATGAGATTAACGTTTGAAGTAGAAATCTGATGATTCTGTTTCTCTTCTCGATGATAATAAATTGGGAGGAAATTGTCATTAGAAATTTGAATTGGATTCGGATTAAAATTAAATTTGATCAAATCATTCTCCACTAAATGATTTCCTCTTCTCTTCTTCTCATCATCATCATCGTCATCGTCGTCGTCGTTATAATCATGATAATTTTCGTTGGTATGAATTGGGCGAGATAATTCTCGTCGATTTGGCTGATGTTCAACAATTCTCTTCAAATTTTTCTTATTCTCATCGATTGAACAGAAATAATAATATTTCTTTTTACTCGATAAATTATTCGAATTCTCAATAAAATTCAAATTATTTGTATTATTATTATTATTGTTGTTATTGTTGTTGTCGTTCCTCAACAAATTATTCGCTGTTGTTATTGTAATTGTACTGGATGTATTGATGTTGGTGTCATTAAAGAAAGTTGATGATGATAATGTCGTGACTGTTGTTGTTGTCGTCGTTGTCGTCGTTGTAATTGATGTACATGTGACGAAGAATCTCTCAGTCAAATTTTTATTATTAAAATTATTCGCATTATAAATATCTTTATTCTTATCAACACCACTATTATTATTGTTGTTGTTGTTGTTATTGTTGATATTAAAATGACAATTATTATAATTTGTTTTATATTTATAATAAATATAATTATTATTATTATTATTATTGTTGATGTTGTTAGTGTTGGTAGTGGTGAGAGAATGATTTAAATTCATTTTATTTGAATACTCATCAATTGTTCCCTTAGGAATTATTGGCTTATATACTCTCGTCACTTGTCCTTCATTCCGATTCAATTTTTCTTTCTTCATTTCATCTCTTCTTCCTCTTCTCTCGTTCGTCTCCGTTACAATGGCATCAATTCGACCATTAATCTTGTGTTGTCCACGATTTAAATCGTTCTCATGGACGAAAAGATTTGGACACGACGACAAGATATACGTTTCAATATCATCAGAATTTGTTGAATTTGGTGAAGTGTCTGTCAACAATTCTTCTTCAATTCTTCTATTCTTTCTTTTCTCTTTAATCTTTTTTGTTGTTGTTGTTGTTGTCGATGAATTGAAAGTCTCATCAATTTCTTCAAATCTTCGTTGATGTTGTTGTTGTATTATTGGTAATATAGTTCTCTTATTATTATTATTATTATTATTATTGAAATTGCGAATTGAATTAGAATATATCCAAATATCATTTATTGATTTTTTTGGTGAAAGTGATTGTTTTCTCTCATTTCTCTTCCAATCGATTTCTTCTATTTTCCATTTTCCTTTAAATTTCTCCTCACCACTTTTCTCTCGTTTTCTTCGATTTCCATTCAACTGTTTGTCAGTCGACAAAGTCTTTCGTTCTTCTTGTCGTTCACGTCGTTTGTTTGACTTTTGATTAATAAAATTTAACATACCTCCACGTTTTCTTTCTTTCCATTTATTTCGATCTACACGATTCCCAATAGCAGCGAGATATGACGTTGAATATTGTAAATGACAATAAGGTCGACTATTTGAATGACCTTCGTCAATATTCTTCTTTCTCGCGTTACCGACGATTTCTTCATTATTCTGATTGTTTTGTCTCCTCTTCTGATGTACATTGATATCATTATCATCATCATCAACATTTCCACAATTATCATAATTCTCATTATTGATGATTTCTTCTTCAATACAAAACATTCGTTTTCCTTCTCGTTCCCTTCCATTTTTCGGTTTTGTTTTTCTCTCACGAATATCATCTTCGTCGTCGTCGTCGTCGTCACACCACTTCCCATGCATCAACAACGACGACATTGAAGACTTAAATGAATTTTTCGTTTCCCGTCGTTGTGGAATGGAGTTTGATGGATTATAGAAACGGAAAATTTTGGGGAATATACCCGAATTATGTTTTTTATCTACATGTGCTTCATTCGTTTTCCATTTCTCTCGAGTACGATTCCGTCGACGGTTTCCCACATCATTCTCTCCACGATTCATTCCTCCCTCGTAAAAGTGGTGACGCTTCATGACGAACGATAAATCAGTCATCGACTCCATTCTCCTCCAACAGTTACCACATTAATGTTTATGAAGTAGAACTTTCATTATCTAACAATATTTCGAATGTTTCCCTCACTTTTTATTTGTCTTTTTCTTAAACGATTTCTATCAATCATCAAACCATTCTGACGGAACAATTGGTCATAATGTTTGGGTGAAGTTAATTGATATATTTTCGTGTCATTCATTCATTGAATCATGTCTGACTCCTTATCAACTTGATCATCCTCACTATCTTTACTTCTGTTCAGAAGGAACTGGTGGAACTGCCAATTTGGTCGATAGCACGAAATTATGGAGAATAGACAATCCAAATTAATATTATATTAATTAATTGTTTTTTCACATTAGAATTCTATAGATAATCTATATGAAAATAAATAAAATAAGAGAATTAATCACAATTTCTTCAACATCAACTCATATTCGATCGTATTTTCGTTATCATCAACATGTCTTTTATAAACGTTCCTTTAACATTTAATTTACCTCCTCAAAAATATTTCGCCTACGTCTTTACGCGTGTAAGAGTTATTTGTTTTCGTAATTAGTTTGCGTATATTAATTCATATCATCCGATAGGAATGATTGATATTTATTAAGAAACCTTTCTCCTAATTCCTAATTCAATTTCTAATTGTCTCATCATCGATAAACGCCTTCTCTTCCTCATTTCGTATGATTGATTATTATTCTTCAATCTCTCTCAACTGTCAAATCAATTACCTTTTCTCCAATTTAATTAGAAATCAATTGGAGCGAATTGAAACCTAACTGAAATTCATCTGATTAATTTTTTTATTAAAAATGTAAATGAAAAATAATGAAAAATAATGAAAAATTTTGTTAAATTATTTCTAATTTCTACCCGTTAAATATTTTGGTTATATTTAATCTTTAATAATTTAATCGTTTAAATGGAATTAAATTCTCACAATTTATCAGGTAAAAAATTTTCAATATTTCTTGTTAAAAGATTCGAATCATTTTTAGTAGAAATGACTTTTCTGATTTTTTGATAATTATATTTTTACGTTATCGAAATGCGAAGGAGATATCCAATGGAAACGTAACTGACATCAGATTTTTCCACAAGTTTGATCTATAACGATAAAAATACTGTGAGAACTCTCAAGGATTACGACTAATTCTAATTAAAAGAAACGTTAAAGAAAAATGTTCTGAATAGAATAAAAATGTTATTTGTAATCTAAAAATTGTTTATAATATTTCCTTTCATCATAGACTGTGTAGATTAGTAACATAGGAGAAGGAAAGGATAGAATTGACAAGAGGATTCTTTTCAGTTGTCGATATTGATACCGAGTATCGAATTGATTTATAAGTTTAGATTGATTTAGTTCGATAGTAAGAAATGAAAATGAATTATTAGATATTCTTAACGAGAAAAAAAATATATATATTATAAAAATGAAAAAAAAAAGGAATTTATCAATCTTCCTTTATTGAACAAAATCTCTTTTTCCGTCACTGGGAAATAGTTACATCATCTAAACATGAGAGAAGCATCAATATGTAGAAAAAGAAAGTTTTTCGAAAAGAAACCAATAATAATAAAAAGAATGATAAGCGAATTATAATTATTATGTATAATTTCTACAAGGAACAACAACCATATTCTGGTTTTCTCTCGTCCACTTCCGCCGCTAGAGAAAATCCGAAAGAAAACTTCCGTTTCCATGTATCTGTGAAAAAAATATGAATGTCATTCAGATTTTCACAATAAAATGGAACATTCTTCAAATCTTGATTTTAAGTAATTTGTTTTTTCTTTCCGGAAAATTTCAGTCTCTTCAATCATCATTTTTTCGAGGTCGATCAGCCACTTACGATACATATCAGATGGATATCAAAGAAAGAGGTTGTGAGAGAAATATAAATCAAATCAGAAATGTAACGATTCTCATTAGATGTTCAATATAAACTGGTAACATATCAGAACTACAGATTTACTAACATATTTTGTTAGTCTGGTAGAGTGATTTCTACAAAGAAAATTCTCGACTTTCTCCAACCCTCCCAAACAACTTCTCTTACTGTTGATTATGAATTTCATTATATCGATAACTTCAATCTACATCTGTATTATAATGGTTGTTATTGTTGTGTTGTTACAACTACTCTTACTAATAACGAGTTGATAATTATCATCAACTTAAATGAAAGAAAACTAAATACCTTTTACATTCTACGGTAAGAGAACAGTAGAGAATATTTAATTATCAAACGAGGGGAAATCATCGTCGATCGTTCGGTCGTTCGTTTCCTCACATTATATTGACACTTCTTTAATTCAACTTTCACCTTTAACGTTCATCTGATGTTTAATGGGAGAAAAGGCTCTCACTCTAAAAGAAAACATATTATCAGGAGGAGTGTTTCAATCAGATTTGCTTATTTTTCCTCTTGAATGAATAATCGATGAAACAGTCATTCATACGAACATCCAGACTAGATCTGATACTATATTTACTGTGTAACGTTGGAGTGATGTGATAATGAGAAAATAAAGTGGAAGAAGATAAGAGTTAAAGGGAAGATGATAAATGATCAACGGTGCAAATCGAATAGCATCCGTTATAGTTCAGTGTAGAAAAAGAAGGAGAAGAACATTAATATCTAAATGGTTTGTAGATTGAGTATAGATTTTTTAGTTATATTTATACTAATATAAAAGAGAACAATTTGAATCATTGATGATAAACGAATGAAGAGGAATCCTCATACGGTTCATACACGCTCACTAAACGTCTACCAACAACATAGTAAAGGTGAGCATCGAATGAATGAATGAATGAAATGAAGAACTATGAGAACGAAGAGATGGAGAAGAAGTTGAGATAATTATTATTATCAATATCTTTATCATCCCGACCGATTTCTCTAAAAAACGAATAATTCTAATATAATTCTATAAGAATGAGACATATAGAATATATGTATAATATGAGATAGAGTATAAGATGTGGGACGGGTAGTTAGTTAAATGAATGGAATTCAGAGGTCATCACAAATAGATAAATATTTTTATAAATACACAATGTCGATCAAGATCAATCTAATTTCGTATTGGTGTTAAATTGCACTTTCACAAGATATCTTCACATTCCTTCTCAATTTCACTTAATCGTTTCTCCTACTCCTCCTCAATCGGTGAGACCAGGAGAAACATACATTATTATTTAACAAACACAAAAAGATCATCGACATAATCTAAAATTGTTTATCCACAATTAGTAGCAATTACTTGTTTATTCTCCAAATATAATTGGAATCCATAATCACATCTCCTACTCATCTTTCTCTTATCATAATCATATGCTATCCTTACGATAATTGGACAGTTATTCACTTGGACAACTTCATCCCAATTTACTTTAGTCTCTCTTCTATTTTCTTCCTCCATTTCTCTTGTCAAAATTTATATTTTTTTTTAATTTTCAAAAATCTTCACATAATCTTTAAAGTTGTAAATAATTATTCATAGTCGAAAATGATTATTAAGTTCTACTTTATCATCGTTTGAAAGAAAATGTTTATAACAAATCATTAAAGTTCCACTGCCAATGACTAATAACCATGTCGGAATGATTAATTGATGTTTAATCATCAGATCATAATAATCTGTAAAACATTCAAATTAGAAACTAATATAAATTGTAAATTACTTCAAGAAAAGGTGAAAGAAATGAAAATGAAGTGAATGAATAAATAATGAAAGTGTGATGTTTATCATGATGAAACTGGAAAATAGACATTTAAAAAGAAATGTTTTATGAAATTTTAAAAAATAAAGTTTAAATTAAATTAGCGGAATTAACAGTAGAAAAATGTATAAATCATTTAAATGATTTTCTATCATTAAACTTTACCATTTTAATGGAATTGCAACGTCTATACCGATAAATGGATCTTACGGATGGACTTATTCAGATAAAGGAATAACAACCACATTCTTGTTCTTAATGAGATTGACTGTCTCAATATCCAATTGTTTAACGTCTTTGAACACAAAGACGATCTTCATTTCATTGGCACCTGTAGCTAAATTGACTGTGATCTTCTTACCCAATTTATTATTGCTAATATTTTCAAATGAAAAGTTCGTGCTAATTACTGGATCATTTTCATCTTCCTCATTCTGCTTCTCGACAAAGTCAGTGCGAGTACTGCGATTGGACGATTTGGAATGTTTCGACATGAACAATTCCCACTCTTCTTCACTTTTTGCTATTTCCAATTTTTTCGATTTCGTGTAAGATTGAGGTGATGCAAAATTTGACTTATCAACTGATTGACGCCTACCTCTCAAATTCTCTCGTTCTATCTCTTCATCATGATTTCGATCTTGCATTTCGGCAAATTTCAACCTTTTTTCGAATACCTCGGTTGCTTCTTCCAGTAACTGCTTTGGATCCATATTGATCATATCTTGGAAAGTTATTCGATTATAATTCTCAGAACTCCATAATCCTTCTGAAGAGGTTTTACGAGCTGACTGACCTGTCGTCTTAATTGATTGATCATTTTTATTCACATTACCGTCTATTGTCGTTGTCGTGGCAACAAAAGGAGACGTTGGTGATGGAGTTGTCTGAGCAGTTGTTAAAGTAGTTGTATTTGTTGGATTATATTCGTTTTCTAATTTGTTGTTCTCTCCATTCTCAGTATCAGTTTTATTGTTAATTTTCTCGTTATTTTCCTGATAATTTGTGTCAAATTTGTAATTATTATTATTATTATTATTAAAAGAATTTGGTATATAAGGAGCACCGTCTATTCCACTAATTCCAGTTCTACTGCTCAATCTCACATCAACTTTCTCTTGTTTAATTTCATAAGCATTTCGATTATCATAATTGGCACCAGAATATGGATCCAAATGAGATGGTAATGATTTTCTACCACGTCGACGAGAAGATGTCGAACGAGAAGAAGACGTTGTAATTTTTTTCTCTTTCGCTTTATTTTCTAATTCCTTGTGTTTAGCAGAACGGAGATGATTTTGGAGATCATTGCTTGCAAACGAAATATTACAAACGTTACAAGTCTTCAATTGCATGTCGGGGGAAGGCTGTCCTAAAACACTTCCTTTCATTGCATTTTTCCTTACAAACGCTTTCTACCAACACTCGATTTAAGACATATTCTCAAACTGAATAAATGACTAACGGTGACTGGCGGTGCGGACTTCTTTTTTTTAAGCTAAAATTGAAAATTAATTAAATTAATTTGAAAGAAATTTCCAGCAACAATATAACATTATTCTGTTTGGAGACCAAATCTTCAATCGCCTTCGAATTATCGTCTCGTAGATTGGTCACATAAACCGTATTATCGCTAAATTAAATGAAGTGAAGTGAAAATGGAATAATCGAACTGTTGGGTAGCTGCCAATTTTTTATTGGCGAGAATCGCATCTTTGAGACATCCAAATCCAACTTTCTCAACATTTAACTTACTTCCTGTCAAATTTTTGTAGTCTTCTGCAAATAGTTGTAACATAAATTGGAGAAATGGAAAAATATAATAAACCCAGAAATTTTTGTATTGACAATGGATATGGAGAAGACAAACAGACAGAATTCATTACATCGAACAAATCCTCCATCTTTCTATAAATTTTATTTTCGCTGTTGATATTTCTGAACGAAAATTAAGAAATTCTTTTAATTTCCTTATTAAATATTAATCAACGAAAATTATAGGAAAAAAAGATTAAGATTCAAATAATTTCTTCTTTATTTATCAAATGATCATCTTCAATTTTATTTTCAAATATTCTCTTTAATTTTTATCGTTTGTTTGCTCTTTCTAACGTCTTAGACTTTCATCTAGTTGTCCATCCATGTGAAATGGGGAAACTTGGGGAGAAGTATTTGAAGAAATTCGGTTGGGAATTAGGAGACGGTTTGGGAAAGGATCGACAAGGTAATATAAAGACAGTTAAGTCTTCGAATAAATTCGATCAAAATGGATTCGGTTACAATAAAAGTCGACAAACAAATCGACTTGAAGGATGGTGGCTGAATCAATGTAATGACATTCTCAAGAATTTGAAACAAGTTAATTTTGTGAAATGATGAAAATTTTATTAAAATATTTCAAGAAAGATAATGAATCGTCATCATCATCATCATCTAATTCGAGTGATGATGAAGAGATTGAGCAAACTGTTAATAAAACTTTAACGGAGCAGAGAAAGCAAAGACACTTGTCTCAAACAGAATATAGAGAGCAATTCAAATATTGTTCATCAAGAACATGTCACAAAGGTGCACGTCATGGAATAAAAATGTCTGGTAAGTTGAAGCGTTTACAGGCTCAAGAAAATATTTTTGCGGTAAAAAAATGAATTTTCTTTTCAATCGTTTTCGTTATACTAGTTGGAATGGTTGTTTATAAAAATAATTATTGTCGTATCATTGTTAAGGCCACAAATGAATGTTAGACAAATGAATTAAGCACCCAAAATTGATTCGCAATTTAAATTCTTTTGTTTTATAATTTTTACTGCGATCAAAATTGCTAATATTAAGAGTAACAACTACGTTGATCAGAAAGTGATTATGAAGAACGAAATAAAATTATTGTAAACTTCTATTGTAATTAGAACGAATCCAAATTCTCTTATCGGTTCCAATAGCGCCGTAATTGCATAGCGACATAACTGAAATTATACAAATGAAATTTTTTAAGTTTTCTTTCAATGCAAATTGGTGCTCAGAAAAAAATGTCGGAGATAAAGAGGAAATTAGTCAAACTATTTAATATTTGTGCACTCGAAAACACCAGAACGGGGGAACACTAAACAAATTATAACATCAGCTGCCCGAATATCAGTAGAAGCAGAAAAGAAGGGGAATTACAATGAAAAGAAATGGTTGTCACTCAGAAAACGCTGAGAGAGAGAGAATTGAGATAAAATGAATTTTAATGACAATTTGGTGAAAAGAAGAGTTCAAATTCTAATTCAATTTAAATTGAAGAATGGTGAAAAGAAGTTTGAGAGGAAAATTCTATTTGAGAATTAATAGAAGAAAAAAGTTTAGTTACCTTTGCCAAAAATGATGCCAAGTGCTAGAGAAAGAGAGAGATATGGGGATTGAACACATATTGGAAGGGAATTGGATTTTAGAGATAAACGGGACAGTTCATGTCATTTTTTTTTCATAAAACAAAAGAATAAGGTGAAATTAGAATTTTTTTGTACATCAACTCCCGAAGATAAATGGAAAAACACCGAAAATTTTCTCATTAGATTTTCGTTCCAAAATAAACTTTCTCAGAATATGAGAAAGAAATGTTTCGTGGAAATGAATTGAAATAATGAAAGAAAAATTAACTTTACATTGTTTGGAATAGATGGTATGATCAATTCTTTTGGGAACGACAATAATCAGTATAATCGTATTAATAATCACTGCTATCGATACGACGATATACTAGAGAAATTTGAAATGGAAAAGTGAAAATTTCAAAATTAAAAGAAGAAATTGAAAACGGCGAATATCGGCCACCAGAATCGTCGAAAACATTGAAGAATTCCTGCAATGCCCAGAACGACCAATAAGGAACCCAATGGTAAGGCAAGATTTGAGAGTGTGAAAGCCAGATCATGAATATCTATCAGGAATAATGATGGAATTTGAAAGAAAGATGAGAACCCGCTTCATTATTATCTTCAATTTCCCCAGATTTACTTCTTCTTTCGAAGAATTTTCCTATGCTAAATGAAAGCGACGCAAGCACAATAAGTGTGGTAGCAGAAATCTTCAAAGAAGTTAGTATATTCCAATGGAATTGAAATGAAAACAATCGTTATGATGGAAGAAACGAAAATGATAATTTTGGCGATATAAGCAATGATCTTCCAATTCTTTCCTACATCACCACCGTCATCATCGTCGTTGTATCCCGTGTTAAATATTGTTCGTTCATTCTTTACTTGAACATTGGGTGAATTTAATAGATTCTTTTCATTCGTCTCATCCATCTGATGAGATGGAAATTCTTCAAAAATTTGAATTTAATAATAAAAAAATGAAATTATCTGAAAAGAATCAAAATAAAATTTTTCAAAATTTTTTTGTCAACAAAACTAAATGAATCTCTTCTATCCATAATAATAGAAGTCAATTAATTTTCAAAAAAGAAAATTTAATTTATGATATTGAGGTTGATTAATTTGATTATTCTTATGATTTTAACAGAAATTTTGAAAGGAAATTTTTAGTAGTGTCACTTTTTTCGTCGTCTCGTCGTCCGAAAACGTAAGCAAAATTTTCGATATATTTCAAAAACTCTTCGTCATATTCGAATTGAGTTCGTATAATTTTGCGAAAATTTTCAAAAATATTAATGGCTGGATGAGGTTGTTCTTGGTCGTCCGATATATGATCAGTAGAGAAATAATGAATTATTAGATAATATGCATAAAATATAATGTCAGCAGTTGTCATTTGATCGCCGAATAAGAATTTTCTTTTTTTTCTATTCAACTTATTTTGAATGAGAGTTAATAATTGTTTGAATTGTTCATTGATTTCTTCTTCAGTCAAATGATAAAGTTGATGAGTTTTCAGTTCTTTCGAATATATCCACTTGTTATAATTCCACATTATTGATGATAATGGCCATGCATATAATCGGGAGAAGATCTTCTCCATCTTCTCTGTCGATGATTCGTTGTTGAACAATTGGAAGAGACAACAATTTCTGAGTGTATGATTGATGATGGTGAAATATGGATAAATAAGGAAATCTTTATTATCTGCCATCATATTCTGATGAAAGTTCTTGATTGAAATAAATTCATAAATTGAATTATATCCAGCAATTAACAGATTGGAACATTTGAATAATGGAACAGTAGATGATGGTGACATTTCGATCACATTCTTTTCACTTATCTCATCAAATGTTAATCCATTCAATTTGAACATTAATATGACAGCTAAGGCGTCTGCACCTAACCAACATTCCATTTCTCGACATGGCAATACTAAGAGTGGTGGTCGAACGGTGCCGGATTTATCGGATTTTTTCGAAAGAAATTGCCATTCTGTTCGACAGATTTGTGAAGCCGAATTCACTTGATAAGCAATATTGTAATTCATTATGGAAAAAGAGAAATATCATCTACTAATAATGTCAAGGAAAGTTTTTGATGAGCAGAGGAAGGTATTATTTTATAAGAGAATTCCTTCTTAATATTCCATTAGAATCAAACGAAAAGAAGAGAGAAAATTAGACATATAAATATAATAGATTTCTCCCTCAAAATCATCATTTCCTCTTATCTATAACATAATATCATTCGTCAATGTACTTCTTCACGTATACATAAACATCTCTATTTTCATAACTCATTCCACATGTGAAGTGAAGTTAAGAAGGAAAACATCCAACACAAATTATGTGAATTACATTTCTTATACAATTACCATTGCTAAGCAAATTGAAGTGTAGTTATTGTCCGATTTAAAAAGAAAATACTTCGATTCACCACTCTCCATTTAACATGAAATTTTAATGAATTTTAAAAATTTTCGGCTTCATATCAATTTAATTTCTGAATATTCATCCCAAATACCAACACACTTCAATTTTTTAACAATTCTCAATGTTCTCCTCTTTACGTTACACAATGTTAAAAGAATAGTAATTTAATGAATAAGTTTCATATTAGAAAAATTGTTTAATGTTAAATAATAAAAAGGATCGATGAATTTATGTTTCATTGAAAATGAATAAGTCTAATCTTAAAAAGACATTAGATGAATCAGATAACATTTCACATGGAAATAATTTAATGACAAAAATATTTTTTAAAATTTCTTTTCCTCTTCGTCCTATCGTTCTTACTAATCTATTATTATTGGACATGATTAAAATTGTAAGATAAAATTAAAGAAATGAAAATTAAGACGTTATGTTATGTAGGAAACTATGTTGGATAATGTGTATAACCTGAACAATTGTGGTAATGATGTTGTGTGAGAAAGGAAATAATAATTTGGAGTGGAATAAAACTAAAAATTTGAATTAGAAAAATTGGAAAGAATCCGTTTTCAGTCACCGGGGAAATTTTGTGAGAAGGAAAGTTTTATGGGAAATTGGACAAATTACAATAAGAGAAATTAAATAGAATTAAATATTTATTCAAATGAGCAAATGTAATAGGAAGAATTCGTAGTTTTTTTTCAATTTAAGCCCAAGGTGAAAATCGTGTTTTTTTCCCCAACCAATTCCTGGTACAATAATTGAGGAATTAATTATTATACAAACGATTATACACGATGGAACCTTTCGAAAAAAGAGATGATGATCAAATATCATTTATTTCATTGACATCGTCATCGGAGGACGATTTCCAATTGCCACTTACTCATAATCGGATGAGTGACAATTTCATCGATTGGAATGAAATATTTGGAGAGAACGAAGTGATTTGTAATGATGAGCAGCAGATTGATCAATTGGAGCATTTATTGAAAGTGATACAAACTCAAGAGAAGAACGAGAATATTTTAGTGAGTTTCCAAAAATTTTTCCGGTTACCAGTTGTTCATGAATTCCGTTTTATAATTTCATCGGATATCATCGAATTAATTTTTAATGAACAATTAAATAAGAAGGAGAATAAAGAGAAATATGTTTTTATTGAAAAACATTTGAATTTATTTTCGTTGAATCCACATCATTTAAATAATGATCGAAGTGAAACGATTGTGAATTATTTGAATAAGAATCTTTTTATTTCAAATAATTCTTCAAAATCAACAAATCAAATTAATGAAGATGATGATTATTATTATATGAATGACGACGATGTGGTTATGGATGAGAGTGATGATATTGAAGATGATGATGATGAAGTCATATCAGATTTGAATGATTGTGATGATGATGATGAAGATGATGATTGTATATCGATTATTGAAATCAAAGAAGGAAAAGAAATGAATGAACAATCAATTCCATCAGATAAGAAGCGTCGTCGTTTATTGAGGAGGAAGAAGAGAAATAAGATAACTTCATATCTCATCAATCTTTCTGCTATTATTAATGGAAATAAATTTGTTAAAGAAATTGATTGGAGTGAAATAATCAGATCGAATGTAGAACGACGACGATCTCCTAATTTGAATTTTAGTGAGAATGTTCAGAAACGTTTCATCATTTTATTTAGTCGAATTCTTGATGTATTCGCTGATCGTTTGAAAGATGATCGATCAGATATCTCATATTGTTGTTTATTATTTTCCTTCATTTTCAAACGTCTCTACTTTCCTCTTCATTCGATGTCGAGCGACGAGAGTTGGCAATTAATTCTATCACTCAATCAGCTATCCATCCTCGCTCATCAAATGAGACATTCCTCCATCTATTTCATTTATAATTTAACTTTCCTTTTCAAATTTTATTTTATTCGCATCTTCATGAAATCGAATTGGAATCGTCTCAATAATTCCAACAACAAATTTTTGGACGTTCTTCATCGACTCAAACAATTTACAATGAAGAATTCCTCACAATTCTACGAGATCTTCTTCAGTTCTTGTCAAATGATGATGTCATTACAATTACATTCGAAAATTCAATCTGTTAATCAATTTATTGAAATTAACATCTTCTTTTGGACGATTCTTTTGAGATTATCATCTCTCTTCATCAATTCGAAAGAAAAGAATCGTCGACGTTTAAAGAAGAGAATTGAAACATTATTAACTTATATGACTTGTATCTCTTATCTTTATGAATCCAATCAATTAATTCAAGCGATTGAATGGAAACGATTCTATGACATCATTCGACGAGAAGTGTCGTCATCGAATCATTTATCAATTTTTCATGATTTCATTTCTGATTCTCAACAAATCTCCGATATCCTACCACAATTCTCTTTGTTACATATGAAGAAGAATCGAAATGAGGAATTGGAAGAACTTGCCAATTATTATTTCCATCAACACATCGAAAATGAATTGGACGTCAATCAAATTAATATCGTCAATGTTTGTCAATGTAACAAAATAATTTTACAATTATTCCAATTCGATTCCATCGTTCCGATAAAGACTTTGGATCTGATTAAGTGGAAGAGACTTTTGATGAGATCTCATGAGAATATTCTTAATGAATTAATGTTCATTCAATACGATTGGAAATTGTCAAAAGATTATGATCATTTGAGACGATTATTTTATAAGAAGAAAATGCTCCTCTCCAAATCCGATCGAATGGAAATGGATTTCACTCAAATGAATTCTAATGCTCTTAATTTGTCATTCATTCTCCATTTGTATTCTGTGGAAGATTTCAATTATCTCTCTTCTATCTCATCCGCCATACTGGGCATCATTCTAGAAGAAAATAGAAATTATCATGGAAATTTCAATTTTATTCTACAACAAAATAACCATAATAATGAAAATGTGAATTTTAAAAATTTTTATGATTTCATCAATAACAATTATCTGATACCAAAGCGAATAAGAAATTTTAATAATATTCAAATTAAATTCTATCAACACGAATTTGATCAGTTCAAAAAATATTTTAATGATTTGTCACGAAGGAAGAAATTATCGATTGAATTTATGATGAATGAATTACATGGATTATTCACATCGTTAAATACAAAAAAATCATCAGCGAAAGTGTCGTTTGGTGAGAGTGGAAAGAGTTCACTCAATTCCTCTATGAATGGTGGAATAAATAAAATATGTTTGAAAAATGAATTAAATGGAAAGGAAAAAGGAGTGAAATTCAATAAATTAATTCAAATTCGAACGATAGACAATTTATGGATAGAAAATCATTTGAAAGAAGAAGAAAATGATATTGAGGATAATATCGATTTGAATTATGAGAAAGAAGAGAATGAATCAAATGGGAAGTTTGAGAGTATTAGTGACGAAGATGATGACGAATTGATAGTATTAGATAACTTTCAAGTAGAAGTATTAAATATAATTAGTTCGAATCGAATGAATTCATTAATCTTTTATGATTTCATTGGAAATTATTATTTTTTGAAAATTATTAAAAATAATCAAATTTTACTCAAACCATCAATCTGGTATTCGGAAGCGAATCGTCGATTTATTCTTAAAATGGAAGGCAACTTCTTGAAGAATGAAATAACGACATTTCATTTCATTGAAAATCAGATTTTACTCCTTCCACAAATCAATCCATTTCTTATGAGAATTATTTACGATTATTGGAAAAGGGGAAATTTCCCATCCAATTTATTCATCATGGATCAATTTGAGAACATTATCGATTTCGATCAATTCATTCAATCGTACAAAAATGTCAATGGAACAATAAGTCGATCGTATGATAAGAGTGATGGATGTTCAGTGAAAGAGAAACAGGAATTGGGAAATCGAACGATCAATAATTCTTTCAATTATAAATCGAATTTAAAATTTTCGAAATTGAAGAATATTTCCTCTTTCATTCCATTCACTTCTACCAAATCTTCTTTATTCAAACGAATAAAATTATTGAAATCAAAAAATTTATTTTATGGAATTCTTCAATTGACTAATGATCGTTCCGATTCTCGAATTTCATTCATTCCCCAAGAATATGTGTCGAAAGAGACATGTGAAATATTTGAATGTTCTGGATTAAAATCGATCAATGGACAAAATCAATTCGATTTCATTTGGAATGAGAAGGAATTAATATCATCAACTTATAAATATCCAGTTGATAAAATTGTCGTGACGAACGTTGTGAAAGAAAAGATTTTTAATGAAGATAATTTAAATTTTAATAATTTTATCGATAAATTGGATAACAATCAACTTAATTTCCCTTCTACTAATAAATCAATAACAACAACAACATCAACTGATCAAATACGATATTCACATATTGATATGAGTCTCCCGAAATTTATTTATTCTAATGATAAATTGAGAGATTCGATTGAAGTGAAAAGAATTAATATATTATCTACTCAAATGAAATCGAATAATTCAAATTGGATAAATGATAATTTCAACGAAAATTTAATAATGAAGAAAAATGAAAGTAATGAAAGAATTGAGAGTTTGAGGAGGAGAAGCATTTTAAAGAATACTGATATTATGATCGATCGAACAATAAAAGATGAAGAATTGGTAGAACATGTGGAGAAGTCGTTGAATATGCTCAAATTATCATCAACTTTCCGTCAATTTGATTTATGTGATGAATTTAAAAGTATCCTAACTAAATTCTTATCATATCGATGGAAATTGAATCTTGATAATTTAAGTGAAATATTTGAAACGATTCAACGAATAGTCACATCGCAAATGAATGGGAAATGTTTATTGCCCATCGATTATGCCACATATGATCATCTTTATCGGACGATGATGATGAATGTGAATAATTTGAAGAATCGATCAAATAAACAAATAAATTTCAGTCTTGTCAAACAAAATCTCAAACAAATTCAATCGTCCACACCAAAGAGTTATAAATATTTGAAGTTAAAGAATAAGTTGCCATGGAAACCGATCGATCCGACTATGTCAAGTCGCCGATTATCTGTTAGATTGTTAAAACCGAAAACAGTTGAAACGAAAATCGATCGTAAACGTCCTCATCCGAATGGACATGATATGCCTATGAAGAAATTGAGTCTTCAGACAAATAAGAAAAATGATGAGGGACGAATTGAAATGGATTGGAATAAGTTTAAAAGTGAAAGTTTAAATATGGAAATTAATATGATACAAAATGAAAAGAAAATCGATTATCGAACAATTAATCAGAAATTTGTTCGATGTCTTCGAGAAATGGAAATGACGATTGGTGAAGATAATGAATTAATTTTCAATATTTTCATTCAACAACTCTATCAACATCACAAATTGGATTCATCTCATAAAGAATCATCAGAAAATATTGAAAATATTCGACGGAATTCAACAAGAACTAATCATCAATTATTCCAAGAACAACAATCGAGTAGATATTTGAGATTTGTGGAAGATCGTCGATTGAAATTGAATGAAAATGATAAGACGGTTTTGAATGAATTGTCAAATGAATTTGGAAATGGGATAAAAGAATTTAATTTAAAATTAAATGTGAATGAAATCGTTGAAGAGTTTTTCGATTTTATTATCAGATTATTATTCAAAATGAATTGGATATCATTTCCGAAACAATTGATTATTCTCTTTTTTGAATGTTTCATGAAATACGAACGTTTAACGAAAGAAATCGAAAATTATTTAATGAAGAATAATTCGAAATATTTCTGTCTATCTATCATCTTTCTTGAAATCATCATTTATTATTGGAATGATTTGAATGAGGAATGTAAAGCGATTAATGAGAATGACACGATATCACTAACCAAATCAATTCTGACAAGTTTCTGTCGAATTCAACGAAATAAATTATTTTCCATCAGTCGATTAAGTGATGGAGTTGTCAATTTGGAGTTGATGATTCGATATCATTGGATATTTCTTCGATTGAATCATTTCATTCATTCGAATAGTTTGAGAGAGATTGATCGAATTCAATTTCGACGATATCTCCAAACAGACAAACAATTATTCAATCATCTTCAATCATTAAAATATTTATTTCTTTGTCTTGAAAAGGAGAAAGGAGAAGATGATAAAATTATTATATATCAAATTTTCGTTCCATCTTTCTCCGGTTTACGACAATATCTCTTGAAGAATCTTTATTTGGATCTTGAGATAATCGAAGAGCAATTACTCTTCCTAAGAAGAAGAACATCGAAACGACTTCAATTGAAGAGTTTAATAAGAAGATCTTCTTCTTCTACACAATTTTCTCTTCTCACAATTCATGAGATAATTACCGAATTCTTACAACAAATCACTTACGAACCAAACGGAAATTCATTTCCTCATTCATTCTATTCTTTTAACAAATATTTAAGTGTGTTGAATGATATGGTGGAAGAATTGAATATGAATAATGAAATCGAAACGAATGAAGGAAATGATTCGTCACAATTAAATTCAAAATTAAATTCATTTTATTCCACAAAAAATCGACATCGTATTCAATTGATGAGAATTGATACGTCATTAAATCAATCATTAAATTCGAGTGATAAACTACCAGAACCGTCACTCCTCATTAAATCGACGAAAGGGAAAACGGTTCTTTTGACAAACTGTTCAACTAATCAAAAAATGATACCATCACAAACAGAAGTATCGACATCGAACAATGTGATTCCGAAGAAAAAGATGAAGAATATAATGAAAAGTTTCCATAAATTGTATTTGGAACAATCGGAAAAATTCGTATCGAATGAACTTCATTTATATTTCAAATTATTATTTTCGATGAATCGAACCGTTTTAAACGATAAACTTTATTCGATTGGAGAACCGATCGATTGTATTTTGAATATTCTCGAGAATCATATAATGCATTTATTGATTGAATGTCGATTGAGAGAATTATTGAAATTATTGAAGACTGTTTATCATCTCATTTGGCAATGTCATTTATATTTGAATAAATTGTCTAGTCGACGAATTAATGAGAAGAGAAATGTATCTCTGAGAAGTATCTCTCAAAAATTATTTTTATTTCTATTAAATATTCTTCCGATCACTATTCGATTCATTCAACAAATCTTCCTCACAAATCAATCGACGACAATTGACATTTCACAATCGTTTGGTGAATTGATATGGGAAATGAGGAAACTTCTCCTACATCTCCTCAATAAGAAGTCGGAACATTATTTCGAATCGAATTCCATGAGTGATTTTTATGTTCAATTCGGATGGTTACTTTATTTTAGTCGTTATCTAAAAACCAGTAATCTGGAAGATGATGGAAGAGATACCAGATTGAATTTATTAGAATTCTTCGAGAGGACGGATGTCTTCGATTTCTGGAGAATTAATGAGATGACAATCGCCAAAAGAAATTTCGATTATCAATTTGATGTTTTCGATCATATAATTTCATTCATTTTACCATCAGCGAATGGTGTCATCTTTTTGAATTCATTACAAAATGAATTTCTTATTCATTTGAATGAGCCGGGAACTGCATATTCCATCGATTTCGTTCAATTCTGTTATATCTTCTGTAAACATTGTTTCTTCTTTAGTTTAATACAACTCCAATTACATAGTGGAAAATTATTTACTTTATTGAAATATTGTCAATTAGAATTAACGAAGAAGAAGATGATGACGATGAATAAGAAAAAGAAGAAGAACGAAAAAGAAGATTCAAGAGAGAAAATATGGAAATGGAATATTGAGGAATTTATTGAAGATATGAAATTTACAGAATTGAGAAATGATCATATCGATTTTCTTATTTGTCTCTGCACATTATTCGAAGTGGCATCTCTCCATCTTCTCAATCATTCATTCTCTTCTCAATTAATCATGAAACATTGTCGGTCTTTGACCACACCAGGTCTCTCCATTTTACAATCGACATTATCTCGATTAGATATCGACTCAACGAAACGTACGGAAATTCTTGTGCAATTATCTGGAACTTCATCACAATCATGTATCTTACCATCAACATCAACATCAACTACTGATGATAATATAAATATGATAAATAATGGTAATGTAGATAAAAATCAAAATATCAAAAAATTTTCGTCGTTTTATGGTTATCAGAATTCGTCGCCGATACTTCGTGAATATCCATCACCAAATGTTTCCAGAACGACAAATGATGAGTTAGAGAAGATGAATGAATCGATAATAAATGATGATTTTATGATAAAGATATCATCCGATTGTAAATCGAATATAGGAGAATATTGGGGGAAAGTGTCAGAAGGAATAACACGACAAAGATGTCAACGATTCAATTTATATTCACTCGCCATCGATTGTTCGATGAATAGTAAATTTCTGATGCATTATCATCTTCCATTCAATCAGGTTGCTAAGCAACATATTAACGATTATATTGAACGTACATCCGTCGACAATTTGATTGATGGTGGTACATTTCAATCGTTGGTAGATTTGAAAAGAATGCTCGTTTCCATTTATGAATATCATTCACTTCTTTATATTAACGATTTTGATCATACGTCACATTCTTATAATCAATATATGGAATTCAATCAATCTCAATGGCGAATTGCTAATCGATATGAAGTTGAAGCTACTTTCAAAAATCTGTTAACATGGATCATTTTAATTGATGAACAAATGAATTGTTCATATTTCCAATTATCATCAAAATCTCAACAACAATTTACTCATATTCCTCCAACCATTTTCACCGATTACATCCAAGTCACATTAGACAATTTGCGTAATTGTTTATTCTCAAACAATTTTCAAATATTACAAATGAAAGAGAATGATGATAATGGTGGAATGTTGAGGAAACATTTCTTCTCTATCGATTATTTGAAAGAACGAACAAGGTGTTTGTTGGATGGAAAGAAATCATTTTCAAATAATTTCCTCGATTCACTTTCTTATGAATATTCTCATTTTATCACATTATATCAATTACCTTATGCTTTGTCGGAAACGTGTTTAAGATCTCAACGATATATGGAAAGTATTCTCTATTCATTCATCTCTCTCACACTCAATCAATCTCTCACTCATAAATCCACCACATTAACAAATAAGAAAGTTTTCAATGATTCTTGGCTCATCATGAATTGTTGGGCGATCATTTCATTATCGTTAACGGAATTGCATGAAAATTTATTAACATCATTCGTTTATTATTATGATGTAGATCCATTATTTCAAACGGATAAACAGATGTTTTATATCGGCGAACAACCAGCATATTGTTCATTGAAGCCATTATTATTTAACGATACGGAAAATTATGGAAATTATCAAAAAATTTTATCGATAAAAAAACCTGAACAAATTATTCATTTAATCGAATTCCTTATTAATTTGAATGTGGTCGCTTGTATCAATAAATGTTTGAAATCGACAAATTTAAATGATTGGAAACAAATATTTAATTCCTCCATCAAAAATATTATGTTATATCAACAAAACTCTTCAATCGCTTCTCTCTTCAAAAGTCGATTCAGTTACAAAATCTTCTTTCATTCACTTAAACAAATCCAATTGAATTATTTCGCTATCGCTAATTCTTATCATCAAGTTTTCACTTTCGACATGTCATATCCGGCACTCTGGTACGAACTTGGTTCATTAGGTTATCAAACAGCCGCTTATATCCGTCGTGGACTATTAATGACGGATTCAAATAAACAAATAACATCGTCATTAAATTTTGTCAAATCATCAATATGTCTATTCGCTCCAACATCTCCTGACACATATTTGAAACAGATGATCTATTATGAGATGATACAACGACAACCAGAAATTCAATCAGATCAATCACCCTTCATTTCCGATATATTAAACTCATTTACTGACGATATAAATGAGAAGAAATTGAATATTTCAAAAATTCTCGAAATTTCTTCTTATTCTTTTCAAAATGCCATTCGTTTCACCGATAAAACGGAAGATTGGCTCCTCAATCTCATGTATGGGAAGACGTTGGAGAAGATAGAAATGAAGAGACTTCCCAAATCCTTCATCCATAACGAATCGAATGAATTCCTTCCATTTAATGTTTATAAGTTTATGAAAGTCTATACAATTTCAATGGAACATATTAATAAAATAAAATTTCCTACAAATTTCATCACTCTCGAAACGACGAGAGATCAGAATCATTTCAATAATATCAACAAATGGGTACCTCAAATTCAACGATTATCTGATATTAATCGAAGTTGTGAAGGTTTCAATGAAATGATCGAATTATTCTTTCGATTCAACGTCAGTTTTTATAAGATTTCCGATCATTTCTTTCTGATTCTTTTGAAATTATTTGATGAATTGAAATTGAATGAAAAGAAAAAAGAAGAAAAAAAAGAAACGATCAAATTAAACGATCAAATTATCGATCAATGCATCGATCAATTGAATGACATTATCAGTTTATTTAAAAATGAAATTCGTTCAAAAGATTTCTACAAATACTTATTATCTACCATTCGATCAATCTCGTATAATGTGGATTTTGAGGAAGAAAGAAAAGTTCCAGTTATTCTTCCAAATAAAATGAACAAATCTTCAGCACCATCATCACCAGAATGTATTATTCTCGATTCAGATGAAGAATTCGATCAACAATCAACTCCATCGACGAAGAAGAAAGTCGACGAACAAATGCAAACTTCTGATATCGTTACCATGGTGATTTATGACAAGTTATATTCACATGAAAGATATAGAGATTTATTTGATAATCGATTATCATTCACATTTCCATGGTTCAATATCTGCATCGAAACACAATGTATCATCATCGAATTTATTATGACGCTTCTCACAAATCAACTCGATTGTGACGGTGAGAAATTATTGAGATTATTCTATTTGATTATGTTAGTTCAATTGAATTCTCTAACGAATATTCAGTTATTGGCAACGGTCATACCCAAATGTCATTTATCTTCTATAAAATTTCTGGGTAATTTCTATTATTCACTTTCATCCATTAAATTGAAACGATTTTATCAATTGATCAAAACGAATATGAATATTTTTGATACTTTTTTTGATAAATCTGGCATCAACAATTCAACATATCAATTAATAAGGAATAAATCCATCGTCAATAAATTCAAGAAACAATTTCGATTTAAATCTTTTCAACAAATTTCCATGTTTTGTTTCTATCTCGCTTATCATCTCATTTTCGGAGTGAAAATTGTAAATATGAATAATTCTTCATCGAATTCCCATATCTCTTCATCATCATCATGTACATCAATTAATCAATTGACAAGTGGAATGAATAAGAATAATAATCGGACGAATGATGAGAATGAGGAATTGAATGATTCTGAAATGTCGTTAGTTTTCATTAATCGAATCATTCTCAATTATCTTCAAATGAGTTTGACTTTGAATAAAATCCAATCGAAACTTATTAATCAGAACATCAATTTGACGAAATTTCAATTCCATAATTCTCTCATTTCTTATACTGTCCAATCATGGAAAATGTTGCCATATGTGTGTGGGAATCCTCCTTTATATTCCATTCAATTAATGAGTAGCGATTTACAGAAACATCGACATAAATCGACTGTAACGCCATTCCAAAATTTCCATTTGACACCCAGTCATTATACGGTAACATCAGACACTCAACGATCAGGTGATGTTTCAATGAAATTTTTGAAATTAATTTTATTAGGCGTCAAATTATTGGATGAGAATGATAATGGACAACATATATTTTGTTTAAGTCGTTTGTTGAGAAAGAAAGAATTATTCTTCACTTTTATTCCCATCGAATTGAAACAATCGTTATGGAAACAATTAGTTCTCATTCAAATTAAACATTTATTACAAAATTTTTATGAATTATTAACTCTCAATTCATCAGCCGATTTCAATATTCATTCCACCATCTCACAAGCGATAGAGAATTATGTTGAACTTCAATTAAAGGACAAAAAATTGACGAAAGATCCTTCAACAGTCAATTTTCTAAGAGTAAAATTTCTTAATCACGAAATCAAAAATTGTCAATCGATCGAACGAGCAATCGCTCTTCACGTTCAACGAGTGGAAAGAATCGACGAATCTATTCGGGATACATATCGAATATTTTCGTTGTTAGTCGACAATTTTTCTCCAACTCAACAACGACCATTGAATGAAAATGAAATGGATATTTTAATAGGGAAAGATCAAATGTTGGAATTGGTGGGGGAATTAATCAATCAAATTTTGGAAGTGAATAAAAGTGGAATGATAATGAAACAAATCGAATTTAAAACGTTCAAAGGATTGAAAATAAATTCTTCGAATCATTTGTTCGATTTATTCATTGATATTATTCGATCAATTAATAAAAATTTTATAAATAATGAATCTTCATCATCGTCAAATATCACCAGAACAACAACAACAACAATAACAACAACAACAACATCAATGAGTACTCCCTCAATAACTACATTGAGTGATAATCCATCTCAAATTAAGATCGATATCAGACATTTATTCTCTTCAGTTAACAAAATTATTTTTATGTTAGTCCTTCATCTGTTTCTCCAACATTCTGATTTGATCGAACTCAACGTCCAATCGATGACCGCTCATCATCATTTATGCGCACTATTAAATTGGTATGAAGAGAATCTGAGGACGAATACAAAGAATAGAAAGAAGAATTTACAAGCTAAAGTTCGATTAGAATTTTTTACAGCTATTCAAGATCTTCTCAAATTTGAAACATCGAAGATGAACGCACAAAAACCGAAGAATCGAAATCAAGCACCTATTTATAATGCGCCGAAAATTGTTGTGAAAGAACCAGAAAAACAAGTCAGATCAAACATCGATTCATCGGGTGAACTACTACAAATAATGGCTAATTTGTTGAATAATAAGAATGTTGATGAATTTATGCAATCGGCACAATTATCATTAATGATGAATAAATTAGCAACATCTACAACAACAACAACTAATAATAATAATATTAATAATAATAACACTAACAATAATAATAATAATAATAATAATAATAATAATAATAATATTATTCATAATAATAATAGTCGTACCAATGTCAAAGAGGCGATAAGTAATCATCGTAAGAATAATGGAAATAAAAATAATGTTAAACGGTTAAAACAAAATACACCTTGTACTCTCCAAATTCAAAATAATAATAACAATAATTTCCAAAATTCACATCATAGTCTACAGAATAAGAACAGTAATAACAACAAGAATAATCGACCAATTAATAATAATAATAATAAGAATGGATCAAAAGACAAAATTAATTCGTCTCTGAATCCTAACCGAGTGATGAATAAGGATTTTTTTCGAAAACCTTAAAGTCTCAAATTCTTGAATCTTTTTACAATTCAGTATTCTCTCTTTCTCAAAAACTTTATTAGACTTTTTATGAACAACAATAAAAAAAATTTCTATTCACATTTTAAACCGTTCGATTATTATTTTGATAATTCTCAATTTCTTCACTTGTAATTAAAATAAAATTAAAACAGAACTTTCTTTTTTCAAACTATATTTTATCGGACGATAACATTCTGAATCCCGGAGCGGTATTCACCTTATGGAGGAATTCACCCTGTTTCTCATCTTCGGCGAGGAATTCACTCAAATATCGGAGCAGAACTCACCAGACTGTTCATCTTATAAAATATTTTTCGGAGCGCAATTCACTCAAAAAGAGTTTCTCGGAGAGGAACTCACCCAAATTTGAGGATTTCGGAGAGGAATTCAAACAATTAAAATAATTAATTGATTAATCTTATGATCAATTAATCTATAAATTGGATAAAAACATTAAACCTACCATGATAAATGTGGAATTTAATCAATCAATTTTGAAAGAAAAAAAAAACGGCAAATAATAAATTTTTCTTCTTAAATTTCGTTTCTAAATTAACTCTTTTAAATTTTTTTATTTATTTTATTTATTTATTTATTTATTTAAAAAGAGAGATAAAGAAAGGAAAAAATAAGAAAAAAAAATTTTTTTAAAGTCTGTAAATTCCCATACAGGGACAATTCAAACGGCACTCTCGAGAAGAGTCCTCAGAGCGCTTGACTGATTAGTTTCGATCAGGGTATGAAATCAGGGTTCATCACGTAATCTAGACACTGATGAGAACGAGAAGATGAACTCACGAAATTAGGATAAGTTGATAGGGGTGAGTGGTTTAACGAATAGTACGAAATGGTGTGAGAGAAGATGGAATGATTCGACGTGATAGAGCGTTGAAGGAAAGATGAGATATCGAGGAAGAACCCCGACAACGAAAAGTTGTCTAGGACGCGGAAAATGCGTCGACAATATAGAATAGGAAATGGAGGAATATCAGTGACTGCCAAGATAAGATTCCGATTAATTCTTCGGAAGCAGCCAATAGTACGACGGACGATGTTGTTGTACTGTTGTTCGGTCCATTCTGAGGAATGAGCTGTTGGAGACGAATATTAGTGAGTCGAGTCCATATAATGGGAGGACAAGTGAAGAGAAAACACGAATTCGGATTGAGAGTAGAAGATACTTCGATCGTGTTGCGAATGAGAATGATGCGCGGACAAATTTATTTCGGATGTGATGGAGTGAAGCTGATGCCATCATTTTGGAATCGAGAAGAACTCCTAGGAACGTATGATTAGACGCAGGAGAAAGAGAGATATTTCTCAGGAGGGAGGGAGCTGTGGAAAGACAACGGTTTTCGTCGGATTTATCTTAATTGACACTTACGCCAAGAGAATCTGTGCTCTTTTGCGAATTCGAATGAGTTGTCGTGGAGAAGTAGCAAATATGAGAATGTCGTCGGCGTATGCGAGTGCTACGGGAATTCGCATGCCGTTAATGTTGTTGTTGTAAAGTTCATTCAATTGGAGAATGACCCAATCGAGAGTGAGGCCGAAAAGCCAAGGTCCCAGGATGGAACCTTGTCTGACGCCATTGTTGGCCAGGAAAGGAGTTCCTAGAGTATGATCGAGTGATATCGACGTGATGGAAGAGAAACATAATTGACGAAGAAAACGCAAAACCATATCCGGTGTGTTCCGAGCTGCTATGGAAGAGAAAGCCGGAATTACGTCAATGGAATCGAAAGCTTTCGATGCATCGAGGAACAACGCGTGTAATTGTGCGTGTTGTGCTCGAGCTTCGATGAATAATGAGTGGAATATGATAAGAATCGGATGAACGCCTCGATCAGCAGTTCTGTAGGCGAATTGATGAGGAGAGGAATAAAAACTCGTCCTGTATCTGTTGAGTACCATTCGCTCGAT
>JALJEE010002537.1:0-23266 GCA_023231475.1 Seison nebaliae | reverse complement strand
ATCGGGATCGAGCACATCTTGCCCTTAAATACCTTTCGGTAAGTTTCGGTAAAAATACTTTCGGTCTGAAGTCATGTTTTCTATCATCTTTTCCGCATAGGAAATTGCGGAATCGGCGCACTGCCCAAAGAGCAACTCTACAAAAGCGTTTTCTCTCAATTTTTTTAATTGATTAAGTTGTTCGATATTTTTGGACGACTCATGATTATGGCAAATTTTTTTTCGCCATATTTCAGTGCCGTTTAAAGTGATATATGATTTGCAGTTCTTATCTTGAGCTCGAGCGCAAAAATAATTAACTTTCGCGGAAGAGTACTTTCTCCGATAGTAAAATATGTTATTTTGAAAAATGATGGCGTTATTTTCTTTAGATGTTTTAATTAGTTTAATTGATTCATTGTCATTTTGTGGATGAGTGACGGTTAATTCAGATGGATTCGCTTCGCTTATGGAGGTTGTAGGAACTGATGATCTGCAATAGAATACAAATTATATGAACAATAATTTATTCAGTATGAGTTAGAGGACAAACAAACCTATTATTCATCGGTGTTGCCAACAAACTTTGAGGAAGAAACTCGGCCGGTGGCAGATATTGTTCGAAATTTTCCCCAAGTTCATCTAAATACATGACGTTTTGTTGCATCGTTAGTAAGAGCCAAAGTTCTAAGCTATTTCAAGTCGACGCTGTGGCGATAAATTGCACTGTTCTAATTTTAGGAATTCTAAATCTCTTTTCACTATGCGTAACCTCAAAATGCTCAGTTTTTTGTATGTTCAAACACAAAAAAGTATATTTATAATTAGAAATTATAAAATTATAATTTTATAAATATAATAACAATAAAGTTTTAAGTTTTTACTTTAATAAATAAAAACTTCATTTAAAAAGAATCTTCTTGTATAGAATATATAACAAAAAAATCCAGATTTACAAAAGCATCATCCACAAAAAAGGAGTAGAACTGTCCTAAATTACAAAAAAGGCGTAAAACTGTCATATTTTACAGAAAAAGGGAGTAGAAGTCTCCGAAATTTTTCAAAAAGGAGTAGAACTATCCTTTTTGATAAAACACAAGGAGTAGAACTGTCCGAATGAAAGGAGTAGAAATGTCCGTTTTTGAAGGAAAAACCAAAAGGAGTAGAACTGTCCGGCAACCGTCCATTCATTCATTATATGTGTTAAATGGTTAAAATTAAAATTTTTCAAAAAAAAAAACATATTTTTAGAATGGACTAGTGGACAGTGAACTAGATGGACTATGAAAATTTATATAAAACCTCAAAATCAACAGAACATTAAACGTAGGAATTTGATTTCAAATGTCGAAAACGTCGAGCATCCATAAGTTATCAATCGAATAATATGAAAAACAAAAAAGTAAATTCTAAGAGAAAAAAGGCTTCGAATGATAATTTTATTCACCAGGCTCCCAAGACACTCCAGAAGACACCCGACTTTTTTCTTATCATCAGATAAACTTTATATCTTATTATTTATCTATAATTTCTTCGAAACCATTATACAACTCGCAATGTGTACGCCAAAGTTTTTAAAGCAACTTACTTCTAACATGAATAAACAAATTCATATATGCTTTTAGTTTTGTTTAAATTTTATCTTTAATTAAAAGAGCATGTTTCCAGTTGCTCAATTTTTATCAAGAAAAGTTAAAATGAGTTTATTGGAAGAATTTGAAGAAAACCATTTGGTATTAGAAGAAACGTTATCGTTGGAGTTGCCAATATTGTTAAACCATGAAAATCAAAGAAAAATTCAAAATTTATCAATGACATTTATCAGCTTATTAAAACGATTAATACTCTCACAACAACTGAATGATAATGAAGATAAAATGAAATTGAATAATTGTTTCAATCAGTTGTCCAAAATGGTAATTACATGCAATCACAAAGTGAATGGACAACATGATAAAGGTAATTCGAGATTGAAACAAGTCCTGTCAATTCTAAATTGTTATTTGATATTAAATCGATATCATTTAAATGATGAACAAAATTGGATGAAACAAATTGAGTTGGAATGGAAAGATGAAGATGAATTTTATAAAATATTTCCACAACTTTGCATTTTCATGGCACTGAATGAAAAAGTATTTTTAGACAATCATCAAATTATTGAAATTATATCAAAAAATGTTATTAAATATTTCACGAACTCCATTGACGATATTTTAAGAAGAAAAGAAGATGCTTATATGGAAATGGAATTTGATTTATTAATGAAATATTCTGAATTGATTTACGCAACAAAATCTTATGGGTATTTTAAAGAAATTAATGGGATTATTCTTCAATCATTAACGATCAAAAAAGAAGCGATTAGAGATAAAATTGCAAGAGCATTTTGTAATTTGTATTTGAGTGAAGGACATGGAAGAAAAGATGAGATGATATCTCAATTGAAATCACAAGAGAATAATTCGACAATTGTCTCAATTTATTTGATAGTTCTACTTATGATTCAGGAGGAAAAGAAATTAACAGAAATCGAATTTCTATCAATAATGAAATTAATCGATGTACATGTGGAGAATGTTCCATCTAAATTATTTGCGAATGTAAAACTTTGTGAAGATCGAACGTTGGCCAATTATGCTTCAAGATTGTTAAAGACATTTCTATTATGGTGGAACGGATTCGACGAGGATAAATATGAGATCATCTTAGTAAAAACGTTCGATGCATTAATTGATATTTATCAATTTCTTTATCAATCCACGAATGTGAAGATGAAAGGAATTGAGGAAAAACGAATGAGATCATTGACTCATTTTTTTCTACCAAAATTAGTTCCTGTATTTGATAAACAATTCGCATCATTTGTACATCGAATACGAAATTATGAGAATTGTTATGAAATGTTTTTAACTTCACTTCATTCGATTTGGAAAGATAAAAATTGTATAAAAACTATCGAAAAGAATTGGCATTTGATAGAGGAACAACGATATTCCCCAAATCTGAATGTTCGCCTTTTATTCTTCCAATTCTTCTGTGAAAGAAATGAGACAATAAGAATTGTAGAATTTCTTCAAGATCCATTTTCTTCATTTTGTTTATTGAAATCCAATTACCGAATTCAAATGTTTAATTCACTATCCCAATATCTATTACGACAGTCCAAGATATCGGGAAATTTATTAACGGTTCTTACGAATTATCTTCATCCAAAATCGTCATTTCCTTACCTTCAATTATCGTTATCTGTTTTTCGATTTTTGTGCGAGAATCGCCTGATGGATTGTATTGAAGGAGATTTTAATGAAGCAGTCCTACTTAATTATTTGAAGGAATATTCAATCTTCCAAACATATCAACAACTACAAGAAGATTCGATTAAAATTATGTCTTTCTATTCAACTACTATTTCAACGAGAAATCATATAAATTACAATGCACATTCAATTCATAATCTGAAAAGTTTATTGGATATACCCAAACCAAAAGAACAAGAAATTGTCGTTGTACTCACTGAAGTTATGAGTGAATTTGGTTCAAATAATTTCGAAGAACTTTTTCAATTTTTTCTTCAAGAATTCATTGATCGTTGTCAATCGATTGAGAAGGATATCAAAGAAATTATGAGAAGTAAATCGATTTTGGGATGTTCGTCGACAATCGTCAAATATTTTTTGAGAGAAGATAATATTGAAAAAGTAAAGAAGTTTTCTGATTTCCAATCTGAATATTTAGAGAAATTAATTGACACTTGTTTTATCACAACAAATTTATTAATTCCACTTGTTTGTAATGTGGCACCGGAAGGCGGTTGTATTGAAATTGGAATGGATCTAAAGATTGATGGTGGACAATTATTACTTGTGAATTGTTGGCGAGGAATGAAGGATTTAGGGAAATTGATGGAGATATTGACAATGAGATTTCCTTCAATTTTAGGAACTGATCGTATTAAAGAAATTGGTGATCATTTCATAATGTTGCTCAGTCAAACGAGACACAAAGGATGCATTGAATTATTATCAGAATCATTTTTGAATATTTGTAAAATTTTAATTCGATTTCAAGATAAAAATGAATGTGAGATATTATTTGGAAAATGGTTTGAAAATGTTCTGGACTTAATGAAGAAATCTTCTGCCAGTTCTGCTACCAGAAGATCAGCAGGTTTTCCATTCATTATCCTTTCTCTTTTGAAAGCAGAAAGTGAATTTCATTCCACACAAATCTTCTGTCATACGAAGAAGTTATTAATGGAAATTCAAACGATTTCCGATGCAGAAGAACAAAATCGTCTTTTCATTATTCATTTACTCAATATCGGTTCCATTTATTTAAATTCATCATCACTTCAAGATCAACATTCACCGGAGTTCATTGATCGAATGATATTAATATCACTCGATTTTATAAACCATTTCGATTTTCGATTAGCGAATGCTGCAAGTCAATTATTCAGATCAACTTATCGCCGTCTCTTTGGAGAAGAGAGACATCGTGAAAATTTTATTAACAATAAAACGATCGATAGTAATGAAGATATATTCAATAATAATTTAATGGATGATATTCCATCATTAAATAATTGTATCGATTTTCATACGTTCATTAGAAAACATCAAATTATCATGAATCGAATAATGGAACGATTATCAGACGAGAATGAACATCGATCGAATTACCAACGTGATCTATTTTATTTACTCTTAATTTGTGAACGAATATTCTTTTGGAAGAAACCAGAAGAAAATAATGAGAAAGTTGAAAGGAAAGAAAAGGATAATGATGATAAGATTGAACTAAATGTGGAAGTGAAGGAAAATGATGATGATGTTTTACTGAACGAAATGGATAAGACGAAGAAATTAGAAGAATATATAAGAAATTTATCAAAATTCATGAAACACGAAAACTATTTTATTCGTATAACAACAACGAGAGCTCTCCTCAATCTACTGTCGATATGTGAAAGTTGTGAACATTATAATTATTTAGAAGGAATCATGACACAATATAGAAATGATCAATGTAATTTGAATCTTCTTCATTCAACTTTACATATGATTAATATTGTTCATATAAGAATGGAAGGAAGAAATAGAAGTTACGATCAATCGTCTCATTCCTTCCGTAAATTTACAAAGGAACTCTTTGGTGACATTAATCAGGTTCTAAAATCTATGAGGAATTCGGAAGACTTCTCCTCCTCCTCCTCCTCCACTACTACCGCCTCTACTATTCCATTAATTAGGAAGTATATAACAAAATGCAAATTAGATGCACCAACACAATTAGAAAATTTCCTTCAAGCCTCACCATCCAAACGAACAGCATTACAATATGAGAAATTTTTACATAATTATTCAAGTTACTCATCATTGATGAATGGAATTCTTCCTTCTACTATCCACCATTCTATCCAGACTAGTAGTAGTAGTAGGAGCAGTAAGGAAAATAATATAACAAGTTTGAATTTGATGAATAATCATGAATTGTATGAGAAGAAATTGTGTAATCGAATTATTGTTTTATACCCGTATATCGATGATAGGAATCTGTGTGAAAAGTTGTTGAAGAAATTATTTTATAACGACAATTTCCACTTCATATCAGAAACATTATTAGAATCGACATTGAAATTGATGAATTCGTCACCTTCAAATTCATCTTCTAGAAATCATTGTCATCTGATTTTGGTGGAAGCAATTCTTAAGCACATTTCCATTTCACAATCATTGAAGGAGTTATGTATCTTCAACTTATTTCACTTATTTCGAAGTAACGAGATAGAGGATGTGGAAATCGGATTAAGATGTTTGTCTCATTTACAAAATCATGATACGGAATCTCTATGTCTCACAAATCAGTCCATTACATTCAGTAATTTTGCGAATGAATATTGTTGGAAATTTAATTTCGATAAAGGATTTTTGGAAGAATCAGACAATTTACTTCTCCCATCGAATATCGAACATGTGTTCCATAAGCAAGAGTATGTAATGAATCAATATGAGATTTGTTTTCGGAAAGAGGTGTTAAGAGAGAGATCAATTCTTCCTTCCTTTAATGACATGAGAATGGAGAGTCCATGATAAATGAACAATAAAAATGTTGAAGACGGATGGAACTTCCTCATATTGTGTTACTCGATTTCAGGTTGAATTTAATACGAGAAAATTAATCGAAGAATGAAGAGGATCAAAGAAGAAATCATACAATTTCTCTTCGAAGTTCTCCTCCTTCATCCCATCATTCCCAAACAATTCACTTTTTATTTCACTTGGAACATACAATTCATTTCATTCTAATCGATTCCCAGAAATTAAGGTAATTATTTACAGACACTAATTTTTATTTATTCATTTTTACGTCTTAAAACAACACATCAATTTCATGTTCTCTCATTTACTATTACGATATTTGTAATTTATGCAGAAATCCTGTGAAATTTCGGAATAAATTATTTCTTCGTTTTTCTTGTGAGCAAATTTGTTAGATAAATTAATTATAACTTTTATTATCGGCATTCATTCCCACAGTAATACTTTAAATCTATTATGACATGTTTTTTAATGTTCCTCCAATTTTAGTTAGTGGAATGAAATTCAGTTTTTGTTTCATAATTTTGTTTGTTTTGAAGATTTGTTGATGAGTATGAGATGATTAATACGATCTTCAAAATGAATGTTGATCGGTTAATTAAATTAGCTGGAACTTTAGACGATAGGAGCTTGTTAATTATTCGTATTTCATTTCAGAGAGAGGAAATATGATAAGACGTTACTGGTAGCAAATAGTCATAAGATAGGGATGTGTCATAATTAAAGCGTCCTAAATAATGTTATTGGGAAGTTGTACACAATGGTACTGGGGGGAAATGGGCAGACTGTAAATTCTACTGTGTACATTTTCCAATTACATTCGAACATTATTATTATCATTCTTATACTTTCTGTATTCAATTGCCTTTTTGTCAGTATCATTCATATTACATTACCATCATCATGACTATGAACAGTATCAGTATGATCATGGTTCTTTAAATGTTCGAAGAAGGAAAAGGAGAATAAGTTTCCATCGCTTCCAACTGGATATACTGGAAAACGCATAGTTTTCTTGTGACGGTCTGCGTTTTTAACCTTCCGAAAAAGGCCGTAATTATTACCATGTTTTCTTGTACCACATACTCCATTATATTTTCTCATACATATGTGTTCGTATGAGATAGATGGAAGATAATGATGATGGGTAATAATAGAAATGAATTCAATTCCTTTACCATAAAACCATCTTTGCCGCATAGTCTCAGGAAAGTTTTGATAATTCCTTCAAGTTCCTCTTATATTTCTTACCATCTAAATACCAACTTTTCAATATGTGAAAACGAAATAATTTAAATTCACACTAGTTTCTCTTAATGGTGTATTGATATAATATGAGGATTATTGTCAATAATTTATTGGAGGAGAGACTGATTTCTTTCCATTTTCGATGATGAAGATGACATGAAATTAAGTTGAAAACAATGAGACTACAGGTTGTATAAGTCGATAGTGAACATGATAATACAACCTTCACCTCATTCTTAGGACGCCATATCTTTTCGTCTTTGTTTTTCTTCTCCATTTTATCCAACCTCGATATAATAACTAAGAATATCGATGTTTCTATTACCACTCGCGCCTCTACTCACATATCTCTCAACTTCGACTTCTTACCTTATTGTCGATGTTGAACATTTCCCAATTTCGTTATTAGTTCAGTTGAATAACGAATATTACCAACGACTGAAAAGAACCACTGAATATTGAAATTCATCATGGCTCTAATTAGAAATAGTTGAAAGGAATTCTAGGTCAGAACGGCATATGGTTAGCTCATAATGAATCATCTCATTGACAAGTTCGTTTGATTTTTGACTGCTAAATAAATTTCGTTCGAATAGTCGAGTTTTAATTGTCGTTTAAATATGGATGTAACTATAACATGTTCTTAAGAATCAATTGAGTTCTTTTCATATTATTCCTGCAAAATGAAAAAGATACTTGTAAGTAAGAATGGAGGAGAATTTAAAAATAGACATGAATTTCCTTAGATGTTTCGTTCATAGAAACTTACGTTAGAATATCACTCATTTCCATAAAAGTATCAATATATCATTATTTTTATCATCATCACAATCGTCGACAACATCTCATCTTATCGTGAATAAACAAATAAGAACGAGCCATTGGCGATATATTAATAAATAGAACATTATGCAATTTTCCTGAAAGTTTGTTTATTATTCCAGTTTCGTTTCTTCATCAACATTCTTATCATTCACATCTATTATTAAATACATAAATAGATGGCAACTATTAGCTAAATATTATTATCTAAGTAAGTCTAGCTAAAACTCTAGCGAACTTTATAATAAACAATGAGTATACAGTTTAACACTTAAATCCGTCCTATTAATAATGACTATTATGACAACTTATTTAATTCTTCCGACGTGAATCAATAAATATCCTTCTCGTTTCATTATCCGCATTATCCATTTCCATGACCTTAAAGATGAGTCTTGTGCATAATTACCTTATTATTTGTTGAATGAAATCTTCCTCCCAATGAATTCCTATATAAGAAATACATTTTTAATATTTATTAATCACTTACAAATTTTTCCTGGTTGCAATTGTATTATGTGATTACTTGTAACTATTAGCAAATGAAAATAGATGGGTTACTAAAAACTGTTGGGATTCTATTACGATTTAAATACCATTAGATATTGAACAAGAGGAATACTTTTAACTTAAATACAAAAAATTATTGAAATGGCTGTCATCTTTTAGTTTCATTCACTTATCTTCGGTTCATTCTGATAGAAATATTAGAAGACAGTCAATCGATTTGCTTCCTCAACACTTCGTTTTCTTAGTTTCAATTATTTCTTTCTTATCTCAATCTCCTACTGATAATTGACTGTTATTTTGCTATGGATATTTTTCTCTCACCATCATTATGTAACAGTTTTTTTATTAGTGAATAATAATAATAGTCATTAATCTATTAATTTCTTCATTTATTTTTTGTTCGATATTACATAATATGTTATATTATTAGTTTCGTATACATATGTTGTTTTAGCATGTTGTATGTAATGTCGATGTCTATTTGGTATATGTGTAAAAGGAAAAAAGACAACAAGAAACTGAATAAATTATTCTTGAATATTCCTAGAAAATATATATTCTTATTTATGTACGCATTTTTCATTTCTTTTTATATTTTTGATTTTAAATAACATTCTCATGTTTCTCAATTCGAATGTATACATTCTCATTATATAACAACACATAGTGAATGTCTATATATGTATATATATATACAATTCTTTTTTGATTAATTTCTAACTCCTCTGTATTATATAATATTTTGCTTTATTTTTTCAAAGAAAAATTTGTATATTTCTTTTCTACTACTTCTTCCTAGAAGGAGAGGAATATCTTATTTTTCAATTCATTTGTCACTATTCATCAACCCATAATATCTGATCAGTCTCCAACATTTCCATTTTCATTTCGAACTCCCAAAGGAAATATTTATCGATTCACCACCCTCAGTAGCAGTAGGTGGTAGAGCGATCCAAGCGAAATAATAGTGGCTACAGTGGCAACTAGACCGATTGTTCCATTCTCCTTTTTATTTGGCAATGAAATGATGATAAAGACTAATAAACAATAATAATTATTTACACTATCATATCAATTCATCATTGATTGATTGATGTGTTGAGACATTCACTATTCTTTCAATCGTTTTATGTTATATATCAATTCTCATATCAATATGGGTGACGTACTTTAAAACTGTTAACTTTTACACCAATACGTACACTAATATAGATCTAATGCAAATAATAATCATCATGTTTAATTCATCCTATTCATAACAATCGATATTACTCATTCAAATAGACTTTTTCTAATTGATCCTTCTGACAAACTGTACATCTCCCATCCTTATTTCATGGAAATATCCTTTGTCTTTTCAAAGTTTCATCATTTGTTTACACTTCAAATATATCTCGTTCGAAAAACTACTGTCATATTCTTTCATAAATTGTAAACATTCACTTTTATCTTGAACTCTTATCACAATACCGACTGATGTTAATAGCTAGACGAATTCTCATAAATCATCTTTCCTAATAAAAACAAACAATTATAGTTGTCAAATTTAGAGGATTCGCAAAAAAATATATGTTGGTAAAGTTATATGAACGTTTTATGAAATTATTATTAATATGTAGAAGCAAAAATTTTTGTTTTTTTCTCAAATTTCTATTATGAATTAGATTGTTGGTCATAAAATTTTCGTATGAATTTTTCGATAAGTTAACTACTGCACATATTTATTTGGAAAGTTTAGTTAATTTAAGAATTCCATGTTTTACGACAATTATATATTTTTCCTCTTTCCCTCAGTTTATGCTGGACGTGTAATAGTTCATCATATAAGTCTCATTAAATAGACGGACCTCAAAAAACAAGTTTTTTTTCGGAGTGAAGGTCATCGACAAGAAGAATAAATGAGTTTGACAACTTTTATTCGATTTTAACCGGTAAATGTACAAACTTGATGAAATAGCTTCTTAATTCAATTTCTAAATAATTCTTCTCCCAAATATTTTTCTTCCTATTCTTATTCAAATGACCAACTTTTAATTAAATCAACTCAATTATGAGCAATAGTTCAAATTGATTTTTTTTCCTTTCTATGATAAAAATCAAAATTTTGTGGTATTTAAATCAACAGTTAATATCATATCTTAACTCTTACGTCAATACTCCGATTTTAGTCTAATTTGTCGGTGGATTATATAAATAATTGTCCAAATAATTTAGACAAAATAGTTTGTTGTAAAATTATAATTTTTCGAATTTTTTATTTTCCTCATTCTTTTTCCTTAACAGTTAATGCTATTGATAGTTACGACAGGTAAGAAAAGTAGAATTGATGAATAGTGAGAGAACCGATGGATAGAAATAATAGAAAAACGCACAACTTCACTGATTCGACGGTTGTCGCATCCAATGAATCAGATTATGACATAACAGTTCCTTGCTAGATTTGACATATTAGTATGAATAGAATAAAGAATTCAGTTGTCTCGCTTGATGATATTATAATTTTACTGTTCGTTCCCTATTATATTCGTAACACTTAATATAACAATTACATCAGATAGATATGACTATTATTGAAATTATCGATTGAAAATAATGAGAAATTTAATTTGAAATGTAATTTTTTGATTATAAGTGAAGAATTTTTGCAAAATGAATATTTATGATTTATGATCTCCTGTCAACTTATGTAATTATTTTACAGTATCAAACTTTTCTATAAAAAAGAAATATCAACATTTATAATTTATAAAATTGTTTGCTTTATTTACCATCAATGTCTGATGTACATTTTATTCGATCTATCTGATGTGATGTTCGATCAATCATTTTCAGTTCTAAATTAGAAGTTCTAATATTACGCCATATTGATTGTTTTCATGTCAAACAGTTTTGAATTGATTGATTTATCTTTTGATATGACAGAAAGTTTTAGTCGACAATATATCTGGTTTGTTTTAATGATTTCTTTTCTATTTGCCAACTAAAAATGATGATGTGTCACATGGTAAACGAGAGAGAATAATGAAAATAAATTAATCACTTTCCACATATTTATTTATCGTTCAAATTAATTCAAGATAATATTCATTCAAGTTTTATCGATTAATTCGATTAGTCGGTCTAGAAATAGGAATTATCGCGAATTAAGTGATATATGTCAAGAGATTTGAATGTAAGAGTAATAAGATGTCATTAATAATTTGGAATAGATAAAATGTTAATATTTTATTTAGATAAATTTTGGAATAGTTATGAATTTGCAATGAAGTTTCTCCAAGGATATATTTTTAATCGATTTTATATTTTATGGTTTGTCTATGTAGAATAAAGAATACTTATAAAGATGGATAATTCATCATGTTGAATGATGCAAGAGAATCTGAATGATCAGCAGATGTGTTAGAAGGAAGTTTAATTTAGAAAAAGAGTAAAAGATTAATAAATTAAATGTTTATAACTAGTTGTTGGTGACTCTCAATAAATTTATCATAATGTAAAGTCACTAAAAGAATAGAACGAATGATAAGTATGAAAATTTACAATCAAAAAATAATTATCTCTTCCGTTATGATAACGTTACATCATCATTTCTATAATTATTTCATTTATTCATTCTGTTATTAATTTTTCATGTTATTGTTGTTCTTGTTGTTGTCATTATTACTGTTATTTTCATCGTCTCTTTTAATCAGATGTCGAGCACTGGCATGTGCATTGCACGGTAGAATGGTCGATGTGTTGCACAACAGCTGTCTCACTCTGTCTATAACAACAACAACGAGAACAGTAACGATCAGATATTTGTGATTTGTGTTGTTGTTATTGAGGAGCAGTCGTCGAGCAAAAAAAAAAAAAAAGAAAGAAGAATTGAATGTAAATCTCCACAACTTCTCTTACAGAAAGAGAACTTTTTCATTAGAACAAAAAATCACATAATCGATAAATAACAAGTATTATAAGACAAAGAACAACAACAAGAAAAAAAATTTTGAAAACAAAAAATTATTTTTTTGTTTTCATCGATTCCTAATTATCAACATCATCTTACTTCCAATTCAATCAACAAAATCGATTAATCAATTGAATAAACAAAAATTCTATTTTCTCCCACAAAAAACTACTTCGATTATTGTGAAAATAAAAAATCATTTCCAATATTCTCTCCCATCCAACTCGTCATAAATTGGCATACTCTTTAACGATTTTTTAAAGATTTTGTTCTTTTTTTTGAGAAACTTTCGAGTGTTTTTTATTCCATAATTTCTCGTTTACTTTTATCAAAAAAGACGATTTGAAAACAATCATCATATTCGGAAGAAGAATATCATCAATTAATTCAGTTAGATTCAATTTTAATTGAATGTTCCTGAATAATTGACAAGAGAATATGACGAACAATTCATCGATCGATTATTATGAAGTTCTCGGAATAACTACACGTGCCAATGCACAAGATGTCGTTCAAGCATATCGTCGATTAGCGAAGAAGCTACATCCAGATAAGAATGATGCAAAAGATGCAACTGAAAGATTCAAACAAATTCAGAAAGCATACGAAACGTTGAAAGATCCGTTAGCGAGAAGGAAATATGATATAACGAGACCATCTTCATATTCAGCATCGACATTATCTTTCCGTCAAAAGAATTCAGCCAGTTCGAAAAATGTTCGATTTAATCGATCGATGCCACATAATCGAACTTTTCATTTCCGATCAACAACAGATAATCGTCCAACCCAAAATCAAACGTCTCCAAAATATCAACAAAATTTTTTCCAGAATTCTTTTGATAAGAAAAAGAATTCTCCGCCATCAACTAACAGTTATTCCACTAACAATAATACGAATTACAAAAAAGAAGAAAATTTCAATTCTCAATCATCCACATCATTTAAGGGAGATGATAATGGTCAGAAGACGCAAAAGACACATTTGAAACATACACATTCATTCTCTGGATCATATGAATCAGCGAGAAATTCGAAGAGGAAAAATTTATTAAATAATTTCAATATTCGTCCACCCAGAGATATCAATCATGAAAGTTATTTCAGTCGAGAAAAAAAGAAATATGAACAGAATGTTGACGATGAGAATGTGAAGTTTAATGCTTCTTCGCCCTTGAATGACGACGAAGAAGACAATAAAGAAAATCAAAAATCTCAAACAGATCCTTATCCTTCTCTCTCAACCAAATGGAGACATTATAAAAATAACAGATATTTTTCTAATCGAAGAAAAACGACAACTTGTGTGCCACAATGTTCGACGTATACGACGAAAACTTCGATACCAACGACGGTTCCACCACCCTCGGCACCAACATCATTTTCTAGAAATCGATTCTTTAATGATCGTTTTAAGACGTCATCTAATCCTTGGTATGATTATTCTGCTGGTAATCGAACCACGAAAATGAGAAATGAGGACAAATTTTTCTTTCCCGCATGGCTCAGTACTCCGGCCGGTGCTGCAACCAGACGGCGTATATTACTTGCTAATATTGCCCAAATAAATGAACGTCAAAAATCGAATCGATCTCTCTTGAGATCATTATCATTCAATGCAAAACGAATGAGGAATGATGATACAACCATCAATGGAACGAATCAGACAAATGGTGGAAATTTATCGAGCGAAGGACCCAAATATACATGTAACGCATATACACAAGGTTGTACTGGTCCGCCACCGGTCGGTATTGGTGGTGGAGTAGCTGGTTCAATATCAGCAAGTTTAAAGGAAAGACATTCCGCATTATCTCGTCGACAACCAAAAGAGAAGAGATGGACGACTGTTAATCATATCAATGAATTGAATTTAATTAATGAGAAAATCAATCAATCTATTTCTATCACAACATCTACCACAATATCATCAAATACTCAAAATACAGCGATAACTTCTACTTCACTCTCATCAGGAAAAACAACGACAACAACTAAATTGAGAAATCCTTTACTTTTCTCACCAAGAATAACGACGACATCTCCATCAAAAACCAATAAAGTTTCTTCATCCAATTTCAATGGACATGGAATCGATTCTAATACCACAATGAATCGTGATAGTGGATATATTACACATGGTAGTGGTAGTAGTAGCGAAGAAACAGCAGCTGCAGCAGCTGCTGTTTCTAAAAAGTTTGATATGGAAGTTGAAAAAACGCATGACCCTTTAGGGAAGCCTCCTGTAATTCCCATATCTTCATCAGCAACAAATTTATCCACAACATTTGTACAAGATAATTTATTTCAAACAAATGATCCCGTTCCATGTTTAAAAAAGAGTAGTACAACTGATGGTGAGACGAAGTTATTAAAGACGAGAAAACGACGTCATCAAAGACAGAAGAGAACATTAGATCGTCTTAAAGTGAGTGTGGATCAACAACAACACCAATTACAAAATCCATCGTTAACAGAAGATAATCTCAATTATATGGCAAATCAAAATGAAGATATTTCTGGAAAGAAAAATTCTATTACTGATCGATTAACTTCTCCACATAATACCATTAAAAAGAAAATATCAACGAATATTGTAGATGAGAGAACATCGAAGAAATTATCTGGAATTTCTTCTAGGAGAACAACAACAGATGGAATTAATACCAACAACAAAACGGTATCATCTCCATCTCCATCTCCACCGGCAACTGTTATTGCACCGTCACCAGCGAAACAATGTAAACCAATCGATTCACAAAGTCGTCATCGACGAAGCAAATCGTCAAAACATTCGAAGTCGAAACGTCATAACGTGATGAAGACGAATGTTTCTACGCAAACATATGAAGAAGACTTTCTTCTAACTTTACCTCTAACTACTCAAAGTGCAGATGAAGAAAATGATTTGGAGAAAATGAAAAGGAAATTGAAAGTTGTTGAACAACGATTGAATAGTTGTGGCGATCTACCACCATCATCCAATATGCAGCTATTGATGAATGAGAATGAACGAATTATAGAGAAGTCGCAGAATTTGACGAGAAACACTATCGATACTAAATTGATTATGAATGATGAGAATGATGAATGTTTCGAAAAATCGAGTAACAATGCAAAGATAAATCGTAAGAATTGTCGACGACAAGAAAAATGTAGAACTGCTGATTATATTCTTTCATCTAAAATGATCGAGTCTTCCGGATTAGCTGTTACAGCAATGAAAGATAATGGAAATAACGAAGAAATGGTTCCATTTGATACAAATAAATTATCAGCAGTTCCACAATGTCGATGTAGTGAAGAAATTCCAAATAATCTTCAGAATGTGGCTATGGAAACGGTTGCATCAGCTGCTGCAGCAAGACCCAATTCTCTCCAAATTGGCACTACTCGAGTATATCGTCATTCATGGTATTCGCCAACATTGAATGGAGGTCTAAAACAATTCACTACATGTACTCAAACGGCTGGAGGTAGTTTGATACAAAAAACGCGTCGTCAATTTACAAGAGAATATCGCTTGGCAACTGGTGGAAGAATTCTAGCGAGTACTAGTTGTGTTAGAATAAGCATTGTCATGACACCATCATCTACATAATAAGAAGAAGAGAAACATGAGAAACGACTTGCGTTATAAAAATGAAATTAATTGATAAAGAAAAATACCAAATCAATTTAATAGATTAGATTTACATGTTGTTAACACGAACAATAATTCAAATGAAGGATAAATCGTTATTCTTCTTTATATCCAAAGAAATACAGTCGAAAAATAATTGAAATTATTATATAATTATATATACATCTGCTCTAAGCGCTAAAACAATTCAAATTTTTATTTGATTCCAATGAAAGAATAATATCATCGGATTATTTAACAAATTATAGAAAATTAATGACCTAAATCCATTTTTTAATAATGTTCCTAATAATTCCGATAATTTATTTCACTTTTCTTCGTTTTAGATTAGTTTGAACTTTTCAGAAAAAAACCGTTTCTCTTACTTTATCACAAACACATAATTATACTATCATTGTACATCATTTTCCGAATTCTTCCTCTAACAAAAAGAAAACTGATTTTCATCGTCTACATAAAATTGGGAAATGAGAATACAAAGGGACATATCATTGTTTATGAAAATTTTAAATTGAATTCTTCTTTCCTATTACAATTTCCATAAGAACGTCAATTTTAAGGACCAAAATCATTATCATTACTTAAAACATTCCTTTTCCATATTGTTCATATTTCTTGCAAGCGATGTGTAACAATCGCTTTTACCCAATCCAGACAAATGACCGCCGCTTATCATATAAATTGAAATTTTCGAGCGAAAAAAAAAAACAATAACAATAACAAGATTTTAGTTGTTCGTTGTGGAATTTGTTGAGAAAAGTCTAACCTTTTATATGTCGATGAACAGTAAATTGGTGTTCATAACATTCTCAATGTCATTCACTTGGATCGTTCTGGCAAATATTCTACTACTGGTAGATCGATCAGAATTGAAATATGAAATAAATTAATTGATGTTAATCAACAATTTGATACTACATTAATATATTATTATTGATACTAACAATCATTTATTCAATATACAAATAACAACAACAGCAGCAACAACTTATAGAATAGAACAATATATTATTATCATTAATCGAAAGGAATTTCTCTTTTCATTCTCTCAATTTTCTTTTTAGGTTTTCCTTACTAAAATTTACGAATACCGCTATCCATCTCTGCTATTTATATAACTTTTATCTTTCTTCTTACTGTTCTAATACTTTCTGTTATTCAATTATTAGTCTAAATTAAGTTTCAAAAATTATACATTTAATCTCATCTCATTTATTTGTTGAAAGAATTCATTAAAGAATTTTAAATTAAAGTTATTATTATTTCAAACATGTTGATGATCAATAACAAATTTTCAATATCTTGATCTTGTGAATAATTATCAAAATTCTTTTGTATTTTGGAGATCCAATCTACCTAACAAGATATTTTGAATCTTCTTAACATTGTAAGTTAGGGGAGAAGCTACCTAATGATGTGATAGGAAGCGCAAATTTTTAATTCGATTACCTAGTTCAAATTGAAACTAATGGTATTAAGTTGAGATAAAATAAATGACTTTTGGGCGAAGTAATAGTTTTAATCGAACCGCTAAGAAGCAATATACAAGGCTTACTTACGGATTTAAAAGGTATGGAGTATTACATACTCATAAAATTGTATTTGATAGAAATGATTCGTTTGACAAAGCTATTCTATTGGTGATAGATATCTCAATATTTTATATTATTCTAGCATTGATATTAATTATTACTTTTGCCGTTCTTTATAGAAAGGATGGTACTAATGGAAACTTTGGAAGTATTGGAAGCGCCGATGAAAACATCCTAGGTAAACGAAACCCATTCAAGAAAAAAGGATGTGCTGATCCCCGTTTTGAGAGTTTATCATCATATCACACAGCATGCTTACCAGCATCTCCAGATTTAAATAGAATTGTTAAATATACTGACGAGTACCGACTACAAATTTTAGAGCTTCATATGAAGGAACGTCGATTAGTACCCGCTTCTGATATGAAGAGATTATATTATGATTTACATTTGGAACAAACGGCAGAAAGATGGGCTGCAAGATGTCAATTCGGTCATGAGTACACCAGTAAATATAGAAGTGAACCATTATATGCAGGTCCAGTTGGTCAATGTATGGGAAAGGGAGTATCGGGAGAAACGGTACATGATACTTTAGGAGCGGTTGGTAGGTTCATTGCCGAGAAGAAGTATTATAGATATGGGAAAATGCCAATAGATGGGAAGGAGATTGGTCATTACACCATGGTAATATTTTCAAATGCATCTCGAGTTGGTTGTGGTGAATCTTTTTGCACAACTGGATCATATACAATATGTAATTATTTCAAATCTATTACTGGAATGGACTTGGAGCTTCCATATTATAAAGGAAAACCATGTTCTAGATGTCCAAGAGAATGTAAATGTTGGCAGAAGATGTGTGATTGTGGCACCGCCAATGGTCAATAGAGTATAATAACCTTGAGAATATTCTTCATTTTTTTCTTCTAATAATCTTATTAACATAAAATTTTCCGAATTTCCAATAGATTATTACAATAATTTATAAAAAATATATATTATATTATACCTACCCTATAAATTATAAAATACCTGTTTAAAATCTTGTAAACACTTATAGAAAACGTCAAGATGAAAATATAAACGATGAGTTATACTATTATACAGTAGAAACTTAAAGTAATCGGACACTTTTGCGTTTTTATAAAATAGATCATAACATCTGTCATAACCTAATCAAAAAAAAGTTTTATGTCTATGTTATAGAGCATATTATATACTATATAAAAATTATACAAAAAAATTAAAAATTACATAATTATTGAGCATTTTGTAAAAGTGATATTTTTGTATTTCTGGATCAACCGTAAATTATTTTAAATCCTGGTGTGGTTTATTGAAATCACCATTATTGAAAGCCTCAGTGTACAAATTTTCATCGATTTTGCAGATAGCTAATAACTATCTGCAACATAACTGCAGGACTAATACTTTTCGTGCAGTTTAAAGCGCAGCACCTCCTTGAGCAAACTTGAATGTGCACAGATGAAATATGTAGTAACAATGTATTTTTATAACCAATTTTATCCAAACCAAACAACTACAAAAGGTTTAGGTAGTTATATCGACAACTGCAATTGTGGCAATCGCCAGAATAAAAGAAATTATGAACTTTAAAGCTTATATTGAAGTGTTGCAGGAAAATAGCTCCCATATATGGGAGGATTTTCTCCGCGGCCTCTGAACGGTCATTGGATGAGGTAATGGAGCAGCTTGTAGTGATCCGCCAAACCAATAACGTTCGGAGTAGTAGTGATTGTATGGGTAATGAAAACGCTGAAGTCATAATGGTTGATCTGTCAACTAACAAACAATCCGCTGATCCGATTCAAAACGTAGCTGTCAATCGTCATCAGATCGATAAGCAATAGAAACAGAATAAGAAAGAAGAAAAGAAAAAAAAAGAGATTAAGAGGTCGAATACTATCTCTGAACAATTGAAAAAAAGAATGCCCTTAGTCAAAAAAAGGATTCAAGTAAACATCGGAACTTCGCAAATCTGAAGCAGAAAAATGGTTCTGGTGGAACTGACGAAGATGTGGCGGGTTGGACAAAAACTTCATCAGATATGGCCACCAGAAGAATATTGCTCTCCAACATCCAAAACCAAGTTACGGTAGAGAATATCGAATCGTATATGAAGAAGAAGAATTTGGTTCTTCGACAAATAAGCTGCATCGAAAAAACTTTCGACGGTAAACAGCTATCTGGTAGGAAAAACAAATTTATTGTTGCCATAGCAAAAAAAAAGAAATGGATGTCGTATATGATGGTGATTTCTGGCCGAATGATATCAGGATAAGACCATTTGCGATAACAAAAAGTATGTTCAAATTCTTAGATGAACAATGTTCCCACCTATATAAGAGAGAACATTCGGTAGAATCGTCTAATCCTGGTAAGTGATTATCTCGCGAAGATTATCGGAAGTCACAATATAAAGATGATTATTATAATTCAATTTCGATAATTAGTTTTAATACCCACGGTCCAAGTGGACTTATTCCGTTTATTGATAATCTGTGCAAGTTCGATGTGATTTTAGTGAAGGAAACATGGCTCATGTCTCCTCCTATGCAATGGTCTCCGATGCTGTAATTTTAGGATTGTCTCCGATTATATTGCTGCAATTGAGGTTGAAGAAATGATCTTGGTGAACGTCTATGGTGACTGCACTGATAGAAGAAGAGTATTGAATGACGTTAAACCATTCGTTGAGGATTATATCGACGTAAATGGAAGTAGGAATATCATATTTGGAGGAGATTTCAATTTATCTCCGAGTTTCATTAAGAATAATGAAACCTCTGTTGAATTAAATGATTTCTGTTTCATTGATATCGAAGTGGAGAGTGAAGATTCAATTACATTCATGGGTCCGCATGGATTTTCATGGATTGATCACTTTCTCATTTCAAACTCCTTGAAGAATAAAGTTATTAAGTGTGAAGTGAGAAATGATTTGGTTACGTTGTCTGATCACTTTCCGATTTCATTGTAGATAGTAATTGATGATCACCAAGTCAGAAAGACGTCTCTTCCAAGTATTCGAAATAAATCAATTCCTGTGTGTAGAGTACCGAATATGCTGGAACAAAAAATAGAAGTGGTTGATCAGTGTAATGCTGCTGACTATTGGTCGTGAATTCAATCTCACAGTTCTATTGTTTCTTGTTGTTAAGGAGAATCGAGGAAGTGATCTTATATTTAACTTCCATTCCATCGAGCACCTCAAATGTGATGTGCAATTCGCGTGGGATGTGCATGTTGAGAATAAATCTGATGTTTCGCTATTTAGACTGAGACAAGAGAAGAAGATCTTCAGAAGAGCTGCTCGTTCGCGGGGGAACAAAATGGCTACTCGAAATGGCTACTCGAAAATCGCGTCCTCGAATGATGAGAATGCTTTTTGGTCTCATTTAAAGATAAGATCTAGTTGTGAATCCTCGTTGGTGATCGGTGAGCTTCGGAAACATTTCAGTTGTCTTATGTTGGACAATAAATCATGTTCCTGTCTGCAATATTCGAACTACAAACTCTCATTTTGTTCCCATCTCTATAATGGAGTTTCGAAGTGCCGCTATGTTCCTCGATGTAAGTAAGGCACATGGGCTGGATAACATGTGTCCTGATATCGTGGCAATGGTAAATGATGATTTGATGAGAATATTAAGAGATTATGCGAATGATGCTTTTTACAATCGTATTGATTATAGTGGTATATGATCATTCTTAGTGGTGCCAGTTCCCAAGAATCAGAAAAAAAAGTCAAAATGACGTCGAATCCTTCCGTCCGATTTGTGTTTCCAATTGTCTCATTAAGATCATGGAAAAAATAGTAAAAAATAGATATTCGGAAATATTACATTCATTTGCTCTCCAATTTGCTACTCGCTGTTCGGTTAGAGGAACGCTGTCGATTATCTTATTAATCCGATATTTCATTTCGATGTCCCGATCGTCAAACCAAAATTTCTTACAATTTGTTAGTTTGTTCTCTGGATACATCGAAGGCGTTTGATTCAGTAAAGATTGACGTCGATTTGGCCATTCTTGGTAGTAGAGGTATGGATGTATATTCACTCGAATTCATTAGGAAATTATCAGTGGAGTCTACTGGAGTAGTTAAATGGAACTCTAGGTTAAGTGGATCGTTTAACATCAACAGAGGAGTAAGACAGGGATCAATTCTTTCGCCCTGGATTATTGGGAAAATTTTTGATGAAGTTATCGCAGCTGGTAATAATCAATGTTCATTCGTATGTAGAGATTCGACATTTCCATCTGTCTATTCCTATGCGATTGTATAATGGTCTGTCCATTAGTTTTTCAATTTCTTCGGACTATTTTTTATTAAGGAATAGACCGAATGAAAAATTTTTTTGTGATGGACTGTCCTTTAAACCAAAAAATTTTTGTATGAGAACGAGTTCTAATGGACAGTCCATAAAAAAATTTTTCATTCGGTCTATTCCTTAATAAAAAATAGTCCGAACAAATAGTCACCAACTCTACAAAAGACCTCAGTATGTTGTTGGAAGTGATGGACATCAAACTAGCAGCATGTGGAATTGAATGTAATAAGAGGAAATCAAAGTTGCTAAATAATAATGTAATTAGTGGAAAGTAATTTTCGTCTTAAATCGATGTGTTGCAACGAGACTGTCTTTCTTGGTTGTCTGATGGATAAAAGGAAAAGAATTTCTTTGTTTGTCGACAGCATTCGTTGTAAATTCATAAGAAGCTTCTACTCCTTTCATCATAGATGTAAATATCGCCCTCTCAAATTGAAGATAAAATTGTTCTTTACCTTCTGTTGCGCTTTCTATGGACTCCAAGCAGTCCTTGGTATTTCCAATAAATCCATAGACTCTTTAGACAAAGCGTATAATCGGTGCATTCAAATCTTACTCGGTCGTCCTAGACCTTTTTGCAGAGCTCTGATCTACCTACCTTTCCGGTGGTTCTGCTTGAGAGGTATCTCTCGTTGTCGGAAAACATTTTGACATCGCCGTTTCCGTTTCCGGAATTTCTGCAATGTGAACAATTTAATTCTCCACTCCATCATTTTTGTTCTTATTATTAAATTATATACTCTTCGTCAAAACTTTAAATACTATCATTTTACATAGGAAATTCAAAATCCTGATTTATTTTTGTCAAAACTTTAAAAAATATTGATAAATTTTAGGTCTACATGATTATTTATGTTTTAATTTTGATTTTAATTTAAAAATACAGCTAATCACAGTCTTTCGAAGATATGGGTAAAGCAAATGTATTGAACGATTATGAAAAAGGCCAAATTGACGCCTATTTGGGTGAAGGGGTGAGTATCGCCGACATCGCCCGAAAACTCGTCCGATCGAAATGCCTAATATATTCTTATAGGAAAAATAAGGAAAATTATGGCAAAAATATGTCGAAGACAGGTCGCAAAAAGGCTACAACTCCTCGAATGGACCGTCGAATACTAA